>APFE031239167.1:12352-28680 GCA_000404065.3 Pinus taeda
ATAAGACTTATAGATTATAAAGATTAATATCACATCTATACTCAATAAATATGTTATTCAACTTATTTGAAAATGAAAATATATCTTATTGTTTTCAGTGTGTTACTTACATAATATGAGATACATAATAAAAAGTTAGAACGGAATATAAAGATTCATAAGTCCTATCATATAGTTCTAAAGATTCATAAGTCCTATCATATAGTTCTATTTTTTTTGTAGAGTTAAAATAAAATTCATTTTGTCTACCGCTGAGACATCATCCAGAATGGTTTTATCCCTACCGCAGGTAAGGGTATAATGTATTCAAAAATACATTGACCCTTGCATTAGTTTACTGTTGGCCACATTTTTTTAAACAATATCTAAAATAAACATTACACCATAAAAATAATTTATCTTTTTAATTATTAAATTTTATTTATCTAATTTTAATAGGTTGCAAAGAAATTAGAATTTTTTTTTGGTAATCATTACCATTACGAATTTGTCACATCCTCAGAATTGAAGTACTTGGAATCCTCTGTGTGTGATATTACATGCGTCCTCAACTATCCTTGTCTTATTTCGGCATGATAATTTCCGCGAAGGTTGTGAGACGGATGTCGTATTTATAAAGGTTCCGTCCTGTCAAGCAAATATATTATTTATAGAGATTTTGTTGTAATCACAATCCACAGTCACGGTGACATCATAGAAAAATAAATGGACTAAGATTGGCACCATTCTTTTCGCAATATGTCAGCTGTAATAGTAACCTGAAATAAAATACAGAGACTTTCCAACACAGACACATATTTTGTCCTCTGGTTCGTCTAGGTTTTTATTTTAGTGTTTAGTCCTACTCTCAGAGAATGTATGCTCTCATGGCATAGAATTACGACCAACGTTATCCAATTCTGCTCAGAAGGGAGTACATAGCGAAATGTGACTTTATTCTGCTCGGAAGGGAGCACATAGCGAAATGTGACTTTGGCCCTATGTTGTGGGCCAGGGACTAGTTACAGGGTATGAGTTTGAATTTAGAATTTAGGAGATAGTTATCATTATAAATTGGTATTAGGTTTTTTTATATAATTTTTATTATAAATACAGCTTGAGTGAGTCTAATGGTTAAGAGCATGTGTTTCCTCTTAAGAAGTCACAAGTTCAAAAGCAGAGGGGGGTAGAGTATGTATGTTTTCATAGACTTTAGCAGTCAAATTGCTGCGGTGAGGTGGGTCCCTTGTCCCACAAGCAAGGGGTCTCATACACCAATTTGGTGTCTAGCTTGGCTGTGACCTTAAAAATGGATATTATTATTATTATTATTATAAACTAATAAAAACCAAATTAGTGAAATGATTTGTAATTAAAATCATTTAATCTTAAGATTTTTATATAATTTTATTATAAACTAATAAAATAATTTATGTACTAAATTATTATGATATAGAAAAAAAAAAGATGAATACATAACACTTTAGTAAATATTCTCGTCAAATTTCTTATTTCTTAGGTGATGTTTCATTTTAATTAACTAATTTATATTTGCAAAATGGAATTAAAATATTTATTAAATATTTTACAATGTTTTAATAGTAGTGATTTATTTTTTTAATTAATTCTTGAAACTCAAAAATAGTGTTTTACATTTTATAAAACTACAAGATTTTCAAATATAACATAAAGAATTTTAAATAAAACTTAAATTTTGAGATATTATGTTATCAGTTATGTAGTTTCAATTTATATTTTAAATAAAACTTATATTGATTATCAAATAAGAAATAAACTTATTTTTTATATTCCATCTTAAAATTATAGGTTCAATGTTAAACAACTATACTAGAGTTGTGTATGGAAAATAAAGTTGTATTTATAAGTTACATTTTTTGAAATGTAAAAGAATTGAGTTAATCATGATTTCAATTTGAGAGTTCCAAGTGTACCAAACACAAATAGTAGGCACATAGAGGCTAATGTGATAGGAAACTTAGAAGTTCAAAGCAAGATTTTGATAGATTTAGAAAAATTAACTTTAATAATTAACATGCAAACAAGTAAAATTAGGCCCTTGATTTACTATTAATGAAATCTTTATTTAGTTATTGTTTTTACTTTAATTTAACTATATTTAAACTAAATAGCGGTTTAAATGTAGTAGATGGTTCATACATTTCAAAATTCAATAATTAAACTAAAAAACAAGTAAAACTAACTATATGACATTGTTATATAATGAGTCTGAGATAAAAATATGTGCTAAATTCTGTATCCAAAATATTCATTTTTGAATTAAGTCAGAAAAGTCAGAGTTCATAACGAATCGAAGATATCTTTTCTCCAAGCAGACATCACTCCACCCCAACTTCTGCAATATCTGAGCCATCTGTAGTGTCAGATTCTAACCAGAATCCTCGCGATATGCACTGTTCTCAAGCTTATAATTCGTGCATGAAGTCGATTGTATCTGAGACTTGTTATTCCTCGAATCCTTTGGACCGTTCATGAGTGACGATCTTGTTAACAATGAAATCAAACAGAAACCAGAGTTTTGTTATGGGTGGGAATTGAATTTTGGTTTAAGTGTATAATAATTTATTTATTTATTTTGGGGGTGATTTAAGATTAAACCAGTTATTTAAGATTAAACAGATCAAGGAAATTAAGGAAGAAAAATATTTTTCAAACATTTTTCATATTATTATTCATTTAAGAACTAAATGATAGGAAAAAAATGCATTTTAAATTTTTTTCATATTATTATTTTATATATATGAAATCTCCAATTGTTATTTTTTATTAAATCATTGAAAACGGATAAACAAATTAGAATTTTAATTGTAAAAGCAATACACAGTATCCTATCTTCATTATCAAGATTGGTCTCTTTCCACTGACAATATGCTTATGACAATGTGCATAACATTTAATCACAAGCAAATTGTAATATAACCCGTCAGATGTGAATTTTTTTTTTACATTTAATCATAATAACAGTGATACAAGATTACATTTAATCACCGTAACTGTAATGTATTTACATATATTAAATTTAATCACATCACAATAACAATAGAGTATATATGTATACATATTGTTTATACCTAACTTAGTCTTCGGTCTCGAGGACCATCCTACGGAACTGCGATGCTATGTAATGTATTTATGGTAAGAAGGTTTTAAATCAAATGTCAAGCATTTATTCAACACGGCCTGGGGTTATGTGTTGCTAGAGAACTTCCTTCGGAATCGATTTTCCGGCAATAAGTCTTGATACGTGATGACTTGGCTTTCCATATGCCCTCCACTTGGCATGTAGAGCATGCAACTTGCTGGCATACTTAGGCCACAGCAGAGCTGGTTTAATACTCCAACTACCTAGGCTGAGGTGGATATTTATTGCGCCTGGTACCCAGCACGATCAACCCCATAAGGCGGCTCCCTCCTGGGTTCCTACGCCCATCCTACGGTGGAGATGAAAATCCCTGAACCGACGATCAACATCACTCCAAATATGAGTAATACGATCTGAGGGTTTTCATCGCGGTAAGAATTTCTTTCAATTCATTCACAGGGTAACTCTCGGCTCCTACAGGTCTCTGACGATTTTGCATTGTTGCACAGCATAGCTCCCCCCACAGGTTAGTTTGAATTGGGAGAAGAGTTCTGCTTCCCTACAAATGCCATGGTAACCACACAACCTTTCCTTTGATGAATATTAATTTGTTACAGCTTTTCGCTAAGTTCTGGTTCTTATTCAGTTTGGATGATTCTCTATCGCAGGTGCTGAGACTTGGTACCGTAACCAGCGTTTGGTGGCGACCAACTCAGACTTCCTCACCCATTTGCTTTCCAGGTAAGAGGCAATCATCACAAAAAAAAAATTTTGAAGTTAGGGAATGAACCTGGATAACGACTGAGACAATTCTCCTTCTTGGCAGGCTATCTGAACTATGCCTGAGCTATGGAGTCTTTCAATTGTTCTTTTTTTTTTTGTATTTCCATTAATGAAAACACTATACGCCCGCTCTTGTTTTCTCGGCGATGGGTTTGGGTTCTGCCAGAACAATTCCAAGGACAAAACCCTAACTGGGTTACACCTAGCTCCTGACTGTTATTGTATTGTTTGTTTCAAAAGTCGAGGGTTAACCCTACAGTGAACATTCATGTAATGCTTTAATGTTATAATTGACACTCACTTCTTCTTCGGCTGAATACTGAAATGTATTTTCTTTCCTTAATCATGTTTTATTATTCATTAAATGGTTCGGAGGACTGTTGGATTTCTATAATTAATCTTGGTCTGCATTCATAGTTTTTCCGTGGCTCACTGTGGATTATTGGTACGCTTTACCTATTTCGAAAATTTCCTTGGAAAGATTCGATGGAAGAAAACTATCTCCCAAGCTTGCTTGCTGTTATTTTTCCTTTTTTTGTGGATGAATGAGGGTTGCCGACTTCAATATTGGAAAACTCTCGTTGGCAAACCCTACCCCATCCACGCAAGCTACGGCCTTCTGTTTACAAAATTATTCCATGGTTATTTGAAAAGTCTGATACAGGGTTAGGGCATGGGCGCTAATTCTCTTGAACCCCTCAACTCTGAGGTTATTTTATTTCTCGAGTTGCTCAGTTGGAGACCACATTATCAAGAAAGAAGCCTTATGGCCATTGCTCAGGAATTTAGCCCAGCGCATGCATGTTTCTACCAGTTCTTAACGTCATGTTACTGTTTTCTTAATTTATTTAATAACGACTATCGAAGTTTATGTACATAAAGATATATATATTGTTTCGTCTAGCTTTCGTATGTTGAAATAAATGTTACACGGCATCCTGTTTCATTCAACTGTTGCTTATTTTATGATGATGCATCCCAGAAAGAAAATCTGGGAGTCTGGTGTAATTCTTGTTTTCTATTTTCTTTCTTTTAATTCTTACGGCAGCCACAGAGGGATTCAATTTCTAATGATTAATGAATTTACAATTATCATGTCGTTTATTACCTGTATTATTTCAGAAATTCTCTCTTAGCACCAGTCACAGTTTTCTGTCTACCATAAACTTTAATTAACACTACAATGTAAAACAATCCATTGAATTCTCAGTTATTCCTTACCTGATTAGAGGCAAACCTCTTTAATGCGCTTGTCAACCTCCTGACCTTAGGAGGGTCCTCCTCGACCTTCCACCCCCAAGCACTCCTGCAAGACCCTTGTTGTCTTCAAGTCCTCTGTTACTACCAGCGCTGTGCTATCTGGTCCTTACCAGACGTAGCAGTTCCAGGAAGGCTTCAGCATCCCCAATGCGCTATCTAGTCCTTACCAAATGTAGCATCTGCTGCTAGAATGCAACCTTCCTCTTGAGCCTCGCTATCTGGTCTATTTTCCAGACGTAGCATTTTTCTTTCTCTATTGGAGTCTCAACTGTCTCCAGAAGGTAGTTAGGTTTCCCTTTCTTTTTTTTGACAGATGCCATATTTTGATTTTTAATCCTCCTCTCATGAGGAAACACTATAACCATTATCAGTTGTTCTCTTACAACCACATTCAATGGCAACCAAACAGCAATTTAATAGCATAATTAATTTAAACAGTAATAAAAGTTATAGTTACTCAGTTTCACCAAACATAATCATAGTCAACAGTTAAATTCATTGCTTTTAACTTAAAACACTAACGATTTACTAGGGGCATTACATCTCCCCCTCCTGAAATTCAACATCATCCTGATGTTGTTCACCCATAAACAGTTCTGGATAAGCTTCTTTCATGCTCTGCTCATCCTCCCAGGTGGCCTCATCCGACCCAAAGTGCTGCCATTGCACTTTAACCTGGGTGATAACTCGTTTCCGTAGCACGACCCTTCTCCGATCTAGTATGCTCACCGGCTCGACTAGAAATTCTCCTTCCCGCTCCACCTGTATATCCTGCCAACTAATTATGTGTTTAGGGTCATAGACATATTTCTTTAAAACTAACACGTGGAAGATATTATGGACCCGGATGTGGCTAGGTAAGGCTAGTTGAAAGGCCCTCTTCCGATCTGCAAAAACTTTTTTTTCTATCCTGGGCTACCTTTAAGTTAGCCCGAACTCTCTTAACCATTGCTTCCATTTCTTTTAACATCTCACAACCCAACATGAGTCTATCCTCTGGTCCACCCTAGCTGGATGGTGTACGGCATTTTCGGCCGTAAACTGCTTCGAATGGGCTCATCTGCAAGGACGTATGATATCCATTATTATATGCAAACTCCACGAGATGCAAATAATCTTCCCATCGGGTCGGTTGCTGCATCACATACGACCTCAGCATGTCTTCCACCACTTGGTTTACCTGTTCAATCTGCCCATCGGTCTGCGGATGATATGCGGTGCTAAATTCAGCTGAGTTCCCAAACCTTCAAACAAGGTCTTCCAGAAGGCCGATGTGAACTTAACATCGCGGTCGGATATTATATTTTTCGGCAAACCGTGAGGCTTAAATATGTTTTACATAAAGATATTTGCAATTTGTGTCGCGCAATAAGTAGACTGGACCAGTATGAAGTGAGCTGATTTGCTGAGTTTGTCCACTACGACCATGATGGAATCATTATTCCTCTTGGATTTCGGTAACCCTGTGATAAAGTCCATAGCAATAATCTCCCACTTCCATTCTGGTATGGGTAATGGTTGTAGCAACCCTGCAGGGTGCTGATGTTCGGCCTTAATTTGTTGACATTCTATGCATCATGCCAGATATTTTGTTACATCCCTCTTCATGCCTGGCCATTAATATTCTTTCCGAAGCGAGGTGATTAGCTTTTGGTGACCCGGGTGTCCAACGTAAGGACTTTTATGATATTCATCTGGAATCTTTTCCTCAATGTCGCCCTGATTGGGTACATATATTCTTTTCTTGTAGTATAAAATGCCTATTGTATTCAACTCATAACCTTGTTGCATTATGTGGCTAGTTAAGTTCTGTACTTGTTTTTTCTTTTGCTGATAAATTTGATCCTGCTCAGCAGCCCCTTCAATTTCTTCGCTGAGAGTAGACTGTCCTTCACTAAAGGCAATTTCATAGAGACAGTGCGCCTTTCGGCTTAGAGCATCCGCCACCCGATTTTCTTTTTCTTTCAGATGTTTGATCTCAAAATCGAATCCGCTCAAGAAGTCCACCCACCTAGCTTGCCTAGCATTTAAAGTCGGTTGATTAAAATAGCTAGTAAGGCTGTGGTGGTCTGTCATCAATAAAAATTTCCTCCCGACTAGATAATGGCACCACATTTTTAGTGCATGCACAACCGCAGTTAGTTCCAGATCATAAGCGGAATACTTCTGCTCATGCTCTTTCAATTTTCTAGATTCGTATGCAATCACTTTCCCTTCTTGCATCAACACCCCTCCTACACCTTCTTTACTTGCATCTGTGCAGACTGCATAATCCTTTTTTGGCTCTGCAATGCTCAACACTGGTGCAGTTGTGAGCAAGTGTTTGAGCTATTCAAAGCTCCGTTGACATTCTACAGTCCACTTAAATATTTTTCCTTTTTTTCGTAAGGAACTGATAGGGTAAGCAGCCCTGGAAAATCCTTCCACAAACCACCCATAATATCCAGCTAGTCCCATGAAAGACCTTATATTTGCCACATCTTTTGGTATTGGCCATTCCATTATAGTTCTAATCTTTTCGGGATCCACTGGAATGCCTTCTTTGGTGATGATATGTCCCAAATACTAGATCTGCTCCTTATAGAAGTCGCATTTGCTAAGCTTACCATATAACTGATGCTCCCGTAGCGTCTGTAACACAAGTCTGAGGTGCTCCTCATGCTCTTTAATATTCTGAGAATATATGAGTATATCATCAATAAAAATTAATGCGAACTTGTCCAAGTACCGATGAAATACACTATTCATCAGACACATAAATGTCGCAGGTGCATTGGTCAACCTGAAAGGCAGTACCACAAACTCATATTGGCCATAACGGGTTCGGAAAGCAGTTTTGGCTATGTCCTCCTCCTTAATATTGATTTGACGATACCCAGATCTCAAATCGATCTTTGAAAATATCGTCGCCCCTTTCACTTGATCAAACAGTTCATCGATACGGGGGAGTGGGTATCTATTTTTAACTATCAATTTATTCAGCTGTTGATAATCTATGCACATATGGAGAGTTCCATCCTTTTTCTTGAAAAACAGTACAGGGGCTCCCCAAGGTGATACGCTGGGATGGATGTACTTCTTGTCCAACAGCTCTTGTAGCTGCATCTTTAATTCTGTCAATTTTGGCACACTCATTCGATATGGTGCTCGAGACACTGGGGCTGCACCAAGTACCAACTCTATGGTAAAGTCCAAATCTCTTTTAGGTGGCAGTCCTGGTATCTCCTCGGGAAACACATCTGCAAATTCTTGCACTACTGGTATGCTTCCCAAAGTATCAACTTTATCTTTTGAATTGGCATAACCCACTTGAATTGCATACACTTGACACTTTTTCCTTATGCATTTAGCCAGTTGAGAAGCGGTAATTGGCTGAATCTGCACCGGTTTAAGGATACCCTGAATTTCCTATTCCTTTCCCAGTTCGTCCCGGTAAGAAATTGTCTTTGTTTTGCAGTTTATTATGGACCACCGCTTTTCCAGCCAGTCCATCCCTATCATCACATCATATGAGCCGAGAGGGATTATGTTCAATTCTGTTGTCACTGTCTGACCTGCTATCTTCAATGGGCAGTTGCTGACCTTGGCCAGTACCTGTCTCTTGGCCCCGGTAGCTAGCTGAACTAACCATGGACTCTTAAAATTAACAGATTACAAATTACAGTTTTCCACAACCTTGGGACTAACATAACTTAATGTAGCTCCTGGGTCAACTAAAACAAAAATAGTTCGATCAAAAATCTTACCTTCGAACTCTACCATCATTGGACGGTAATCAGCTTGATGGTCCTCAAGAGCAGCATTTATTCTTGGTATGGACCGAGCCACGTCTCCCACTGTAGAGGTTTCATAAACCTAGGACACCTGATCACTACCCTTTCGATGAGGGAAATTCTTAATATAGTGTGGTCCACCACACCCCCAACACTGCACTGATGGCCTGGCTATCCCCTCATTATCAACTCTACCTGACTGCTCACTATATTTGGAGTCATTAGGTGGCTTTAATCTGAGTTGATTTCTGGACTGGTTCCTATTGATGGGCCCCTTGGAGAATCCCTTACTAAAACTGCCACGAGCTCCCTTGACTCCCATAGTTGTTCTGTTGTTCTTTTTATCTACCCAACGCTTTCCAGAACTTTCCCCCTTTTGTTTATTCTACTGATAGCATATTCTAGCTTTCCATATCACTTCATCCATGGTCTTCAGGTTGTCAAATTCAATCCTTTCCCGTATTGCCTGGGGTAGACTGCTAACGAACCGCTGCACTTTTGCCTTTTCCTCCCAAATATACGGTACGTAGCGGAGCAGAGATGTAAATTTGGTGATCATACTCGTAAACCTGGAAATATTTGTTCATGTTAATTAACCAAGCTTCTGCAGCCTTCTCGGATTCCCCATCAAAATGCGGCGGCTTGATCTTCCGAAACTCTCCCTGCAATTCTATCCACTATCTTTTTGAAGTTTGATGTTCGGAGGCGTTATTAGATTTCTCTCCTCCAACCTCTGCCCTTCCTTCTATTTCTTCCTGTTCAGTATCGTAACCCTGTTCCTCTAATACACGCGTTTGCTCTGGACTGGGATTTGGCTGGTGCTGGTTTTGCTTATCCGATAAACTTTTCAAGATCCTTTCCTACTCCATGGTTAATCTCGCGTTGTCCTCACGCAAACGAGCCATTTCGTTCTTCAATTCCTGGACTGTCTCTAATATAGTCCAATTGGTGTTGCGTGCCTCCTCCCCCAGCTGCACCCATATCTCAGGATTTCCCTTAGGGTAGGTGACGTTGTCTGGTCTGTCCACATTCCTATGAGGGGCGTTGTTCGTTCTCCTCATAATTTGTTGTCACCTGATTAGAAGATTAGTACATTTCAACAGGTATGGTATGCAATTAATTACTTGATAACTCCTTCTTGCTTATTAATTTAGTTGTTTATATCAGTGTCACTGCTATGGTTAACCCGAGGTCACAGAGTTGCAACCTCACTCTGATACCACTTGTAATATAACCCGCCATATGTGAAATTTTTTTTTTTACATTTAATCATAATAACAGTGATACATTTACATAGATTACATTTAGTCACCGTAACTGTAATGTATTTACATATATTAAATTTAATCACATCACAATAACAATAGAGTATATATGTATACATATTGTTTATACCTAACTTAGTCCTTGGTCTCGAGGACCATCCTACGGAACTGTGATGCTATTTAATGTATTTATGGTAAGAACGTTTTAAATCAAATGTCAAGCATTTATTCAACACGGCCTGGGGTTATGTTTTGCTGGAGAACTTCCTCCAGAATCAATTTTCCGGCAATAAGTCTTGATACGTGATGACTTGGCTTTCCATATGCCCTCCACTTGGCATGAAGAGCGTGCAACTTGCCGGCATACTTAGGCCACAGCGGAGCTGGTTTAATACTCCAGCTACCTAGGCTGAGGTGGATATTTATTGCGCCTGGTACCCGGCACGATCAACCCCATAAGGCGGCTCCCTCCTAGGTTCCTACGCCCATCCTACAATGGAGATGAAAATCCTTGAATCGACGATCAACATCACTCCAGGTATGAGTAATACGGTCTGAGGGTTTTCATCGCAGTAAGAATTTCTTTCAATTCATTCACAGGGTAACTCTCGGCTCCTACAGGTCTCTGGTGATTTTGCATTGTCGCACAGCATAGCTCCCCCCACAGGTCAGTTCACGATGGGAGAAGAGTTATGCTTCCCTACAAATGCCATGGTAACCGCACAACCTTTCCTTTGATGAATATTAATTTGTTACAACTTTTCGCTAAGTTCTGGTTCTTATTTAGTTTGGATGATTCTCTATCGCAGGTGCTGAGACTTGGTACCACAACTAGCGTTTGTTGGCGACCAACTCAGACTTCCTCACCCATTTTCTTTCTAGGTAAGGGGCAACCGTCACGACAATTTTTTTTTAAAGTTAAGGAATGAACGTGGATAATGACTGAGAGAATTGTCCTTCTTGGCAGGCTGTCTAAATTATGCCTGAGCTATGGAGTCTTTCGATTGTTCTTTTTTTTTTTGTATTTCCATTAATGAAAACACTATATGCCCGTTCTTGTTTTCTCGACGATGGGTTTGGGTTCTGCCGGAACAGTTCCAACGACGAAGCCCTAACTGGGTTACGCTTGGCTCCTGACTATTATTGTATTGTTTGTTTCAAAATCCGAGGGTTAACCCTACGGTGAACGTTCATGTAATGCTTTAATGTTATAACAGACACTCACTTCTTCTTCGGCTGAATACTGAAATGTATTTTCTTTCCTTAATCATGTTTTATTATTCATTAAATGGTTCAGAGGACTGTTGGATTTCTATAATTAACCTTGTTCTGCATTCATAGTTTTTCCGTGGCTTACTATGGATTATTGGTACGCTTTACCTATTCCGAAAATTTCCTTGTAAAGATTCGATGGAAGAAAACTATCTCCCGAGCTTGCTTTTTTGTGGATGAATGAGGGTTGTCGATTTCAATATTGGAAAACTCTCGTTGGCAAACTCTACCCCATCCACGCAGGCTATGGCCTTCTGTTTACAGAATTATTCCATGGTTATTTGAAAAGTCTGATACAGGGTTAGCGCATGGGCGCTAATTCTCTTGAACCCATCAACTCTGAGGTTATTTTATTTCTCGAGTTGCTCAATTGGAGACCACATTATCAAGAAAGAAGCCTTACAGCGATTGCTCAAGAATTTAGCCCAGCACATGCATGTTTCTACCAGTTCTTAACGTCATGTTACTGTTTTCTTAATTTATTTAATAACGACTATCGAAGTTTATGTACATAAAGATATATATATTGTTTCGTCTAGCTTTCGTATGTTGAAATAAATGTTACACGGCATCCTGTTTCATTCAACTGTTGCTTATTTTATGATGATGCATCCCAGAAAGAAAATCTGGGAGTCTGGTGTAATTCTTGTTTTCTATTTTCTTTCTTTTAATTCTTACAGTAGCCACACAGGGATTTAATTTCTAATGATTAATGAATTTACAATTATCATGTCATTTATTGCCTGTATTATTTCATAAATTCTCTCTTAGCACCAGTCACAGTTTTCTGTCTACCATAAACTTTAATTAACACTACAGCATAAAACAATCCATTGAATTCTCAGTTATTCCATACCTGATTAGAGGCAAACCTCTTTAATGCGCTTGTCAACCTCCCGACCTTAGGAGGGTCCTCCTCGACCTTCCACCCCCAAGCACTCCTGTAAGACCCTTGCTGTCTGCAAGTCCTCTGTTACCACCAGAGCTGCGCTATCTGGTCCTTACCAGATGTAGCGGTTCCAGGAAGGCTTCAACTTCCCCAATGCGCTATCTGGTCCTTACCAGACATAGCATCCACTGCCAGAATGCAACCTTCCTCTTGAGCCTCGCTATTTGGTCTATTTTCCAAACGTAGCATTTTTCTTTCTCTATTGGAGTCTCAACCGTCTCCAGAAGGTGGTTAGGTTTCCCTTTCTTTTTTTTGACAGATGTCATATTTTGATTTTTAATCTCCTCTCATGAGGAAACACTTCCATTATCAGTTGTTCTCTTACAACCACATTCAATGGCAACCAAACAGCAATTTAATAGCATAATTAATTAAAATAGTAATAACAGTTATAGTTACTCAATTTCACCAAACATAATCATAGTCAACAGTAACATTTACTGCATTTAATTTAAAACACTAACGATTTACGGGGCATTACACAAATCAATAAAAAAGACAATCTCAAGCTTCCTAATACTAATTTAAGTTTCACTGAAACCCACATGAGGTTTAAGAAAAATCGGCATAAAAATGTCAATCCTTAGAATATGAAAATTTGGCATAAAAAAGTCAATCCTTGGTTTAAGGAAGGTTTGCATAAAAATGTCAAATGCCGATCCTTGGTTTAAAAAGAGTTGGCATAAAATTGCCAATCCTTGGTTTAAAAAAGAAGTTGGCATAAAAATGCCAATCCTTGGTTAAATTATTGTATAATGGAAAAAAACTGCAATCAAAATATTAATATCGCATGTAAATTTAATGAGGATTTCCAATATCTTAAAAATTACAAAATTAAAAGATTAAAAATTAAAAAATAAATATTATTAAAGATATTAATTTTACTTTGGAAAGCTAAAAATATTATATTATAATAGAAAAAAAAATTAGATGAATATTAAATAAAATTGTATATTATACAATAACATAAAAATAAAATATCAATATTAATGATGATTAAAATCGATTAAATTTCACCATTAAAATCCATTAAATTTCATATGATTTATCAGAGTTTAAGAAGATAAAAACTTGTTAATATTTTAATTTTGCATTTACAAAATATTAACAAAATCATTACAAAATTATCATAATTTCATTGAATTAATCAATAATAAAATTATTATTATAGAAATGATTTTGAAAAAACAATAATAATCAAAATGGAGTTGTCTTAATGTGATTTTTTGGACTTTCTAGTGTCAGAAACTGTTGAAATTTTGATTTGTGTTATTTAAACAGGTTTTTTTGATTGTATATATAGATTCAGCACCGTGAAAACTTTATAGAGCACTTTGATTGTGAATGGATTATCATCAAACTTGTAATTTTACTAAATTCTGGCCAAATTTTAAAGAAATTAGATTGGAAAAACTCGTACGAAAAACTTCAAAAAACCTCACTAAAACAACTCCATAATAAAATTACTATTATATAAATTATTTTGAAAAAATTAATAAAAAAATTAAATAATAAATATAATATCAAATTAATAAAGTACGACCATCATCCATCAATATCATGAATTCCCCTGCCTCTAATTAAACACATCTTGTCCTAACACATTTAGGGTATAATTAGGTGGAATTATTAAATATATTATTTTTAATTAAATTTATCCACAAGATTTTAGACTTATGATGCAACATTAAAAAGACCACAAAATATTAAGAATATAAGAAATTTAGAGGCATACGCTTCCGTATTTATTTCCGCATAAACTTTACCAAACATCTAGCCACCCGTAACTAAATTCCTAGCTCGAGCCAGATTCTACTCGATATATATAGAAATACACATATCGCAAAATAAACATCTGCACCGCAAAGAAAAACCGGACGCCTCGGAAAATCCTCGTTTGAATTGGAATTGGGCGGCTAAGCATTTGGACCACGCCGGAACCTAAAATTGGCAGAAGATGAACGAAAAGGCCACTGAAAAGAGAACAGATTGCACCTCCTTTCATCCTCTCGGCTGTTCGGAATTCGCCCACCAGAATTGTTATTGCTGCTTTCTGAGCTATTATTATTATTGGCATTGGCATGGGTAGCCCTTCTACCAGTAGCGTAGACAGGAATGTTTTGCCCAGTGGATCCAATCCTAATAGGAATCACAGGGGCATACTCAGATTCTAGCACATTACCTCGACGGCCGGGCGCTCGTGATTCAGGCGGGCCTGCAGTATCATTGCTGGGTCTCGAAGAAGATCCAACCTCTGCGTTGCCTGTAACCTCGCTTGACAATCCATGGCGACAGATGGGGCACGAATTGTGCTGTGTCAGCCACGGAAGAATACAATCAGAATGATAAATGTGATTGCAAGGCATTTCCCGAGCTTCGCCGTCTAATTTGAACTGTTCCTGGCAGACAGGACATTGCCGATTGTTAGCCAGATGCCCAGAATTTATCATAATTGTCGGCATTGCGTCAACAGAAGCTTTTGGGGCAGGGGGGCGGCCGCACCTATTGTTCTCGGACAGCGGCTCAATCAACTGCTCTAATCCAGAGCGCATGGAATAATCGTGCCTGTTTGCAGTGTTGGGGATTTTTCTGGTAAAATCCTAAAAACAAACAAACAAACACACTGAGCAATGTTTTATTTTTCTCCTCTAGATCTTTTGCACAGGGAAAAGCAAATAAAATTTTGAGGACAGGTTTTTCACACAAATAAAACTTTTATATTCATTAATAAAAAATCTGATACGTATTTCTTCCTCTTACTCTGAGGGATTCACCAAAAACTTTTCACCAAAAAAAAAATTATTCTGTCTCTGTTACAAATGATTTTTACATTACTGTGTAAAATCTATATTCAGATTTACTACTGTAAAAGACCTTTTACATTTACTCATTTACCACTGTAAAATGAAATTCTTACATATGCTGTAAAAATTTCTTACATAAGTTTACTGCTGTAAAATAAAAAAAAATTCACATTCATCACTGTGTGAAATTTTTCATTACATTAGAAATGTTAGGGATTTCACCTTTCATATTCAAAATAAAAAAAATACATTGGCACCCCATTCACCTTTCATATTCAAAATAAAAAAAATACATTGGCATCCCATTCGTTTCAACAAATCAATACATGCACCTGTATGAAGGACTCCAAATTTCATTCGGTCTTTTTCATTTTTACACTGCTGTGTTTTCCTGTTTTTTTTCGCTACTGCGAACCTTCTTCTCCCGTGTGCAATGCTTATACAAAGTCAACACACATACAACCAACACTATATGGGTTAACAAAAAAAAATACATGCCGTATGTAAACATGAAAGACTTTACCTAAGACAATGACACATTCATTTAATGCATTAAATAAAACGTGCGGTAAAAGTAAAATTAACTTTTTGGCAGGTTGTTGAAGATGATTGTCCGTTGACCTGATCGGACGCAATTCGCACACCAACTTCTCACAAAACAATCGAACTTTAGTTTCCGGGGAGTTGGTGGTTTTGAGTTCGTACACTGGACCCGTGGCAGCTAGTCGGGGTGTTCGGAGGCCCTCTGACAAAAACACCATTTTACCAAAAGTGGTGCGAAATGTGTTGACGGTTTTGTGAAGTGGTTTTCCAGAATTGATTTTGCGTCGCCGTTTAATGTTCTCGTACGGCAGGTGAAATTATGGTTTCAACACTCCCCTTTAATTTCAGCTGCTGGGCATTCAGTGATACTCAAACATTTTCTTAGGAACTCAAAGCTTTTCTGGTCCAGTGGCTTTGTCAAAATGTCTGCAACCTGTTCTTGAGTCCTGTAATGTTCTAAGGCAATTTCTCCATTGCTCACCAATTCCCTGATGTAATGAAACCTTGTGTCAATGTGTTTCGTTCTCTTATGAAACACTGAATTCTTTGATAATGCAATAGCTGAGCTATTGTCACAAA
>APFE031239174.1:0-11855 GCA_000404065.3 Pinus taeda
CAAACACATGCTTCCTTCACTTGTCTCTAGATATGATCCATATTCCAAATATTTCAATGAAGCACAATCTAATGCAATACTTACATCTTCATGAGTTCTCTCCAAGTGAGTGCCTCCTTCCTTCAATGGTTCCATTGTGCACGAATCTGGTTCAACCTGGGAGAGCTCCATTGCAAGAAAATTAGATCTCTAACCGTGTGCCTGCTGAAGAATGAGCTAGTGACTTATAGGCGCGCCAAAAAAAATTTTGAGGAGTGACTCTCGTCCTCAACAGGACCTAGGCAAGTAAATGGGTTATTTCCCCAAGTTCCTCCTCTTTCATCGGCACCTATGCAACACTTTATTCTTCACACATTGCAGCTTCTTCTTCCTCATTGAAATCAATAGCTTCAACTTGCCCACATGCCCAACCAAGTCGAAGAAGCTCCCTTCTAACATTGTCTTCCAAAGCTTCAACCTCTTCTCGCAGTGATGGCCTCTCTTCCTTTATGTGGCCCAATCTGTCCATGAGATGAATAAGTCTATCGCGGCCCTCTTGTAGACCTGCCATCGTACTACCCAACTTTCAACAATCTCGCAACCTTGATTGCAATTCTTCCAAACTTCTCCAAGATCCCATTTTAGCAAAGTAGGTCTTGATACCATCTACTCATGGAGTGGGAAGATGTGTCACCAATTTTGGTCAACGCCCACTTTCTTCAAAATGCCATCTGATACCATTTTTCATAGCCCCACGTTATGATGCCTTAAGACCACCATGAGCATTATGTGGCACCCGCAATATTTCATCACAGTTATACAACTAATCTAACCCCGACTATGCCTAACTTCAACACTTAGTCAATTTTCCAATTTCAATCTTCTTATTCAATTGCTATACAAATATGTATATCATAACTTCAATACAAGCAGTGGAATAAAATTTCATTAACATCTTGCGATATCGTAAATAAAAATATGAACACAAGTATATGTGATGAGAGGGGGAAACTCCCAAAACACTTCTCCCCTTTACTCTTATTAAAATTCAAATAATGTTACAATAGTTTTACAAAGTGGCCAACCATGACCAAACTCATGTGCTTTCCCTGAATGTCAAGTTTCACAACCCAAGGCATGCACAACCTAAGGTTGGCACCTTTCCTAACAAAAACCCCAAAATTGGGGCCACAAACAACTTAGAAATCCAACTCTTCAACCCTTACCAGAAACAGGCTTTCTTGGAAGATCCTCACCTCTTTTTGTGATATGTCTCAGTTGTGATTCATTTCTATGATGTGTTCCCCTAGCTGCAGTTCTGTGATATCCCACTTCTTGTGACTCTATGGTATCACACTTTCTGCAGTTTTTTGGTATCACACTTTCTGCAATTCTGCAATATCGCACAAACTTACATCTCTAAGATTTCAGTGATGCCTCCTCCAAGTGTCGATCTCCCTTCATTTATATGCAACCCTGCCCTTTTATTTTATATGGGTCTACGCCCCTTCACAAACTTAGTTGACCTTTAAACTTTCATGGGCGCCCCTCGCTGTATGGGTGTACCCCTTGGGCCGACCTGCTTATGGGCATGCGGGCACGCCCCTGCGTGGCACTCCGCCTTGTTGTGATTCCCATGCTACCATTATTGGTGGTTGTCTTGTCCTCTAAGTCATGTCATCTTACCTTCTCACTCACTCGTCGTGCCTCTGCTCGCTACATCCTTCCCATCGCAGTTGCACGCACTTGATTTTCCCGCTACGCCTTTCTCGTCATGGCACTTGGTTTTCAAAATGCAACAAGAAAAATATTAGTTTCATTTCCATGGCACCTGTTCAAACTAGAGAAAATTCAAATTTCCATTTCAACATACAACTTGGATGAGTAAACATGAGTGACAGGGCTTGTGTCACCCAGTTAGCTTAGGTAGTTCGAGTTGGAAGACTTGAGTTCAATTGAGCAAGAGTGATTGTTAATTTCTAGCAATTTAATTCAGTTAAATTGAGTTATTGTCAGTTAAACTAGTTCTAACTATTAGAGGAACTAGTGGAAGGTCAAGTTGTGCAGTGTGACTTCAGTCACACTTAGTGATCAATCAGCCCTGAATAACAGTTGCATGCAGAGAATTCTAGTTACCTAATTGAGGTGGAGATTGGAAGTGTATTATCAGCTGTAGACTGGTCAAAAGTGTACAAGTGGTGCATGCAGTGAGAGGATCAACCTAAAGGAACTGTGCAATTCCAATTGAGGAATTTCCTAATTAATAGGGGCCTAATTCCTTAAGGAACAACGCAAGGAAATAGGAGCTTGGAGGGCTTGAAAATTGGCTAAGAGTTGGCCAGAGTTGGTCAACTAGACAAAGGGATATACTATACACTTGCAAGTTGTGCTCAGGCTTGAGAAATCATATGTATTCATCCATATTCTCTCATTAATGCAATACATATAGGAAGGGGTTTTGAGCAGTTGCTTTCCCCTAGATAAATATATGTGTATGTTTGTGTATTCTTGATGCATGTTTATGATTTGAGTTCTTAATCATTAATTAAATTTCGCAGATGAGTAGAGTAGATTTGAGTCTTGTGTTTTAGTAAATTACAGGAGCAGTTTCATATTTACACATTAATTTCTAAACCTAGGCACTCTACCTTAGATTTGGGCATTCTTGTGGGCACGAGTCCACCGAGTTATGTTGTCGATGTATTAATGTGTGTATGTGCGCTCTCCCTCATGTGCCCTCTGATGTCTTCACCAAGTTGTTCCTTGTTGCATTGGTGGGCACCCTAGCTTGTGCAGTCGTGCCCCATTGTGTGATTGCCTCGACTCGGTTCCAAAATTCTGTTTTTCAACACCAAGTGAGAATGGCTCATCATGAGCACCCATTGGCCTTGGTGCCAACGCGAGGTCCTGACACGACCAAATCCAATGACATATGAGAAATATAGCTAAAGTTAATCCAATGAACTGAAGAAGAATAGTACACACCATTGATTTGTGTGATTGATAATTATTTTTACACAGTGAGAAAACATTCCATGGCCTTCTCTTCTATTTGATGCTTATAACTTAAGTTTCCCAACTTGTCCACTTTGGTAGGATTGTCGCAACTTCATCCATCGCATTCTTGTCTTTGGTCAGGTTAGTGCCCTTGGTCACCCTATCTTCATATAGTTATTATGGGTCCCTTCCATCATCACTGCCTCCCCCACCAAAGTTTCACCAAAGACTTCTCCTTGATCTAACGAGGCTCCAATGATGACTTCCACCCAAGTCATGTCATGTTGCCTTCACTTTGGTGTGCCCTTACTTCGTTCTATCCATGAGTCATGTTGGGAACTTAGCCAAATATCCACTTGACTAAGCATGACTCATTCATCACATATTTCATCGTGTTCCTCCATTTTCTCGGGAATTTTCACCTTCTTCTCTAAGTTCACTTACTTCCCAAACAAGTCCTGCAAAAATCAGCATTCCTTGTTTCCCAACTGCACAAGAACTCATCCCAACTTCAATAAAAGGTTTCCCATCACATCGGCAAACACATTCTTCCTTCACTCATCTCTACATATGATCCATATTCCAAACATTTCAATGAAACATAAGCTACTGCAATACTTACATCTTCATGAGATCTCTCCAAGTGAGTGCCTCATTCCTTCAATGGTTACATTGTGCACGAATATGGTTCAAACTGTGTGAGCTCCATTGCACCAAGTTCCTCCTCTTTCGTCATCACCCCTACAACACTTTCTTCTTCACACATTGTAGCTTATTCTTCCTCATCACAATCAATAGATTCAACTTGCCCAAATTCTCAACCAAGTCGAAGAAGCTCCCTTCTAACATTATCTTCCAAAACATCAAGCTCTTCTCGTAGTCATGGCCTCTCTTCCTTTATGCAGCCCAATATGTCTATGAGATGAATAATTCTATCATGACCCTCTTGTAGACATGCCATCATACTGCAAGCTAGCAGCCTTGATCATAGTTCTTCCAAACTTCTCCAAGTTCCCACCTTAGCAAAGTTGGTCATGATACCATCTGCTCACGGATTGGGAAGAAGTTTCACCAACTTCTATCAACGCCCAGTTTCTTCAAAATGGAATCTAATACCATTTGTCACAACCCCGCGCTATGATGCCTTAAGACCACCATGGGTTTTGTTCGACACCGACGATATTTCATCATAGTTATACAACTACTCTAACACAAACTACGCCTAACTTCAATACTTAGTCTATTTTCCAATTTCAATCTTCTTATTCAACTATTATACAAATATGTGATATCGTAACTTCAATACAAGCAGTGAAATAAAACTTCATTAATAGTTTTCAATACCACAAATAAAAATATGAACACAAGTATATGTGAAGAGAGGGGGCAACTCCCAAAACACTTCTCCCCTTTACTCTTATTAAACTTCAAATAATGTTACAACAATTTTACAAAGGGGCTACCCATTAGCAAACTCATGTGCTGCCCAAGTATAGAGAGTGGCAGTTGTTGGCCCAGTCCAACGCACTTGTGCAAAATGTCAAGTTTTGAAACCCAAGGCATGCACAACCTAAGGTTGGCACTTTTCCCAACAAAAACCCCAAACTTGGAGCCACAAACAACTCAAAAATACAACTCTTTGACCCTTGATAGAAACAAGCTCGCATGGGCAAGCCCCACCTCTTTATGTGATATGTCTCAGTTGTGATCCCTTTCTGTGATGTTCACCCCTAGTTGTGGTTTTGTGATATCCCACTTCCTGTGACTCTGCAGTATCACACTTTTCAGTGGTTTTGCAATATCGCACTTTTTGTGATTCTACAATATCTCATAAACTTACTGTTAGAAAATTATATATTACAGAGCAATGGAACACATAAAATATGTTGGATTGTTAGAGGGGGGACGGAGCTCCCCCTTTGTTGCATCGATTGCACGGCGGGGGGGTCATGGGGGGGCGGCAGCCCCCCCTGTCTAGGGGGTTTTAGGGGGGCGGGTAGCCCCCCCTGTCCAGGGGGTTTGAGGGGGGTGAGTAGCCCCCCCTGTCTAGGGGGTTTGAGGGGGGCGGGTAGCCACCCTCTACAGGGTCTGGGGCAGCGCGCCATAAAAAAAAAAAAATTGGACCGGTTGGGCGGACCTACCTACGGTTTTGTGCATGGTTTTCACACATGGTTTTGGACGCGATGGTTTTCAGTGCATGGTTTTGGACACGATGGTTTTTGGTCTATGGTATTGGATGCTCTGACATGTATAAATATGTATTGTAACATTGAAAGGAACATAATGAAAAATCAAGCTGGTAGTCCCGGTTTTGGGATCCAGGGGAAAATCTCTGTGTATATGTGTTTTATGTGTTATGCTCTCGCATTTGCTTATTTTATGTTCTTAGAATTCATATGCAGGTAATTTTTGTATGGGGTTAAAACCTACAAAATATATTGCATAAATATAAACACAGAAAATGCATAAAACAAGAAAGACATAGATATATGTGGTTCACCCAATTCGGGTTACGTCCACGAAGAAACAGCCAGTCCTTCCTTTTATATTATCTAGCAAAATGAAGAAAATCAACCTACAGCAGATCCATTGTAATTCCCTCTTCTCTCTCACACAATCTCCTCTCTCTTTCTCACTTAGAATACAGATGTACATAGTCGCAGTACAATTCCCTCATATATAGCGAGGGGTTGCCTTCTAGGGAAAAAAACCCTAAATTAAACATAACTTCTACCATCATATTTCTCCTTAATGAACGGCCCATATTGACTATCAAATTACAACATTCTACAAGGTAATTTTAAACCTATTTTTAGCTTCGGGGGCGCCACCCCCTATCACCCGCTAGGGAAGGGTTCCAAATAATCATCGTCGCCCCCCTTGGACCCCCTGGTAGCACATATTTACAGGTGGAGTTGCCGCCACATTACAAACTAGAGTCCAATGCAACGATACCTCTCAATAAAGAAGATAATCAGGCTTCACACCCAACAATCTCCCACTTGGAGACTGATTATAACAACTCCACCGCTACTTCATTTCCTGGAAAATGACTCCCTTTAGACTTGGTTGTTTCTCATCTTCATCATCATACTTGAAGACCAATTGAAACAAAGTAGAATCTCAGTTTCTCCCTGGTTACAACTTTTGTTAACATATCTGCAGGATTCTGGCTAGTGTGTATCTTTTCTAGCTTCAATTGTCCATCTTCCAACATTGCTCATATGAAATGGTACTTGAGTTGTATATGTTTAGTCTTGGAATGAAATGCAGAGTTCTTTGCAAGATGTATGGAACTCTGGCTGTCACTGTATAACCTGCCCAACTCTTGCTTCTTACCCAATCCATCCAAAAACATTTGTAACTAAATCATTTCTTTACTAGCCTTTGTAGCAGCAACATACTTTGCTTCCGTCGTTGTAAGTGCAACAACACTTTGCAATTTTGAAACCCAACTGACAGTTGTTCCACCTACAGTAAACACATATCTTGTTGTGCTCCTCTTGTTATCTCTATCACCCAACATATCTGCATCAACATATCCCTGTAAAGCAGTGTTTGAAACACCAAAACATAATTCTTGATTTGTGGTACCTCTCAAATACTTGAGAATCCACTACATCACCATCCAATGTTCTTTTCCTGGATTGTTCATGTACCTGCTTACAACTCCCACTGCATGTGCACTATCAGGCCTTATGGAGACCATTACATACATTAAGCTTCCAATTGTTGATGCATATGTAACTTTAGACATATAAGCCATTTCTTCCTGAGTCTTGGGACACACCTCCTTACTTAATTTGAAATGGCAAGCCAAAGGTATACTAACTAGTTTTTCATTCTGCATATTAAATATTTTCAACACCTTTTCTATGTACTCACTCTGAGACAATGTTAATTTTCTATTCTTCCTGTATCTAGTTATTCTCATACCAATGATTTGTTTTGCAGCACCCAAATCCTTCATTGCAAATGAGTTTGCCAATTTTCTTTTGAGCACATTTATTTCCTGCATGTTAGAACCTGCAACAGGCATGTCATCTACATAAAATAACAATATAATATAGATACCATCATTTTTCCTTTTGATATAAACAAAATAAACATAGTGACATTGTTACGAAACCAGCCCACAAAAAGATAGAAAAGATAGATGAATACCTTAGAAATAAGCCTCTTCTAGGGGGCAACCTCCTTTACACTACACAAATGAACAATTCTTCGATGATACAAATGACAAGACCTCCTTTCTATATATAGGAGTTGTTGAGCCTCAAACCTGCACCTTCCTATACACCCTCTTAGCCTTCTTTCTCCACTCACTTCATTCACCTAGTTGTTAAGTCATTGCATTATAGTCTAAAAAGGACTGTTTATATGGTTTTCTGACTATACTTATGACTGTTGTTTGGTTTAGTTTTTTTGTTCATGCAGCTGCGGAAACTTGTCAGTTTCCACAGTCAGCACAGGTTTCCGCAGCCGGCTCAGGATTCCGCAGCTATTTTGTTAAAAGCTATGCTCCAGGTGTCCTATGAAGAAACGAGCTACATGGGCAAGCTCCAGATGGCAGATACATGGAACGTGTCCCTTCAAATCGGCCAAATCATCCATGAGAGGCCGCGGTCAACCAAAGTCAAAGACAAGGCCAACCAAAGAGTTCAGTGGTGGCACGTCACTGTTTTGGGCACGTGAATGGTACGTGGCACAGTCCTCAGCTCACGAAGGCATCAGCACACCTGGAGAGCGTTCTTGAGACCTGGATCTAACAGCCAACCACTCCGAAGATTTAAGAAACATGATGACAGTTACACTAGATCTTGGCTGAAGAGATCTACGTGTCTTTAGCAATGCAGTTAATAGCGTAGAAGTTGTCAGTTAGCTTTAGTATTTTGGCATTATACATAACGCGTCATTGAATGCTGTGAAGGAGCTTTTTGATATGTATGAATCCTGAACTGTTTATGTAATTCCACACTGCTGGTTATCTTATCACCCCACTGTTTTATATGCTGCTATTTAATACATGAGAAGACTTTTCTAAGTTCAGCCGTGTGATTATTTGTTGATTGGCTGAAGTGGAAGAGGGCCCCTGCACGCTGAAGCCTTGTAAAGTGTTTATTTAGTTTCATTATGTTTTTGTTTTTATCATTAGCTTGTACATAATATGTTGTTTTATGTTTCTGTTGTTTATATTTTCAATTTTGTTTTCTTAGAGCTGTCAACTGATCAGTGCTTTTCTGCAAGTTTTCTTAGGCAGCCCGGGCAATTTTTCATATTTTTGATAACTTTTGGCATATGAAACCATCTTGTCCTTCCTGCTAACTTTCATTTTCTGAAGTTTAAATTCAGCATTGTCCTTTTTAAGTTGTGAATTGCTTATTTCTTTTTCTGCTATTTAGATATCATACTGCTCACCAATTTATGGTTTCTTTCTATGGTCAAGTGATTATATCAGCAAAGAAATCAGAATATTACTAACTGTAGCGTGATTTAGTTATCATATTGCTTACTCATGGTTGCTTTCCACAAGGTAGATTGAGCTGAATGGTAAAGGACTAGAAGAGTTCAAGTAGTGTGATTAGTTTCTTTTATGCAATTTACTTTCTTGGCATTTAGATATCATATTTCTTGACATATTCACAATTACTTCCCCAAGGTAGATTGAGCTGAAGGGTAAGGGATTTGAAGAATTCAAGTAGTGTGATTAGTTTCTTTTATGAAATTTACTTTCTTGTCACTTAGATATCATATTTCTTGACATGTTCATGATTACTCCCTAAGTTAGATTGAGCCGAAGGGTAAAGGATCTGAAAAAGTTAAAGTAGTGTGAATTAGTTGCTTTGCTTTAAGCTTGAGTTGTTTTTAGTCTTTACTTTCTTTTCATTTCAGTGGCAAGGATACTGGGCCATCATCATTAGTTCACTATTTGATGCATTTATTTTCTCTTAAGAATTGATTTCATTTTAGTTATTGTAAAGCTTTCTTTTGAGCACTTTCAAGTTTAGAAACCATCACCATCTACACTCCATACTTCACTTTCATCCTCACCATCACACATTAAGGAAAAATAAATCCAAAAACAAACTAAAAAGCTTAAAACGACAAAAGACTAAGGAAATGGTTATCTAGAACATATAGTACACTTCACTTCGTCAGTTTATGAACCCCAGGTTGACATTTTAAATAGCAATTTATATCACACTAAATTGACCAAACAGGAGTCTAAGGAGTCATAATATAATCAGAGCTGAAATAACAATAATAATGTAAGGGCACAATAATAACAATAGTGGGCTTCTATGGGGCACAATAGTAACAATATGGGGACTACATGGGTACAACAATATAATAAGGGGTTACACTAGTAGTATTGGGGCCTAACATGCCCCTATCCTTCAAAAAGTGTTGTCCTCAATTCTTGAGTAGTTCTTGATGCTTCTGTAGAATATTCTTGTCCTCCCATGTGGAATCTTCAACAGGTAAGTTCTTCCACTTAACAAGATACTCTGAAATTGATCGATTTCATAGCTGTTGGGTTCTTGTTTCTGTGACTGCTCCAGGTTCCAATATGATTTTTCCTTCCTCTTTAAGTTCTGGCAATATTGTTTGAATTGGGATCTTCTGCAACTTTTGAATGAGTGGCCACACTTCTTCGTCCTTCTTCCATTCATCCCTTGCTTCGTAGGTCATCATGGTATTTGCGCTATAACTTTTTAGCTGCTCCAAACAGGTCATCGTGGTATTTGCACTATAAATTTTTTTCTGTGACATTTCAGACGCTAAAAAAAAAACCATTTGGGTGAAATTGTGATGAACCTCGGGTCTAAATTTCAGAGCTTTTCACACTATATTTGCGGAGATATGATCTGAGGAATTTGGCGTTTTTGCAGACTCCCGAATTACATTTTAAACAGGTGACCTGGGGAAAATCGTCATAACCGTCTCTTTGAGCATCATATTGAAATTTCGTAAGAAGTTACGAAAAGAGAACAGGCTGTAGTTTCCTGTGTATATTTTTTAGATCCAAAGGTTAAAACAGTGACACGTGGCACTTCATACAAGTTCGCTCTTCTGAAAAGGTATATAATCAAGGCATCTTGGGAGATTTGGCATGACTCTTCCTTGGAGAATCTAAATTCAATCAGACTGGTGGCATTAGAAAGATGACGTAGAGGGCTACAACAGGTCGCAATTTCAGAACTTAAAGATCTGAAAGTACAGAGTTACAGTCGTTTCAAGATCAAGCTCCTAAAATCAAGAAAAAGCGAGATGAGGAAGTTTGATGGCAAGGATCCGGTAAATTGGATACTAGAGATGGAGAAATATTTCGATATACATGGTGTACCACTATTACGAAAGGTATGTATTGCATCTTCATATTTAGAACAAGATCAATTTGTATGGTATAAAGGGCTTTGTTCTCGTAAACCACTTGTTACGTGGTCAATTTTCACGGAGGGAATTATAGCACATTATGAGAATACAAAGAGCAACACCTTCTTTAGAGAAACACCACAACAATTGGAAGAAAAAAGAGAAAAAGAGCTTTGTTACATAGTGGAAAGTAAAATTATGGCAACAAGGAAGTCTACCCCTCGCAACTATAATACTGGAAGTGTTGTTTCTCCTAGCCTTCCACAACCTACAAGGGTTACACCACAACAATTGGAAGAGAAAAGAGAAAAAGGGCTTTGTTACAATTGTGATAGTAAATGCACTAAAGGTCATAAGTGTGCTGAGAAGAAATTATTTTACATAGATTATGAAGAGGAGGAAGAAAAGGATCAAGAAACATCAAAAGAAGAGGACATATACCAGGACCCAACCCCAGAGAAAAAAGAAATGAATCCGACCATATCTTGTAAAGCATTGGCAAGAATTACCACTCCTCAAACTCTCAAGATAGAAGGACATATCAAGAAGAAAAAGGTTCAAGAAGGGAAAGATCACATCAAGAAAGAAGAAATGAATCCAACCATATCTTGTAATGCATTGGCCAGAATTACCACTCCTCAAACTATCCAGATAGAAGGACATATCAAGAAAAAAAATGTTCAAGAAGAGAAAGATCACATCGAGCATCAAGAAATGAATCCGACCATATCTTGTAAAGCGTTGGAAGAAATTACCACTCCTCAAATTCTCGAGATAGAAGGACATATCAAGACGAAAAAGGTTCAAGCAGTGAAAGATCACATCGAGTATCAACAACAAGTTCTCCAACTTTTAAAGGATAACGCCACTTTGGTGCAAAATCGAATGAAACAACTAGTAGATCAACATCGTAGTGAAAAATGTTTTGATGTAGGTGATTGGGTATTTTTACTGCTACATCTCAAGCAAGCTATTTATGAGAAGGAAATGTTGGCAATACTACATGCACTTAAGAAATTGCGGCCTTACCGAATGGGAAGACACTTCAAGGTAAAAATAGATCATGATAGTCTTAAATTCTTTTTACAACAACTATTATCTTTAGAAGAACAGAAAAAATGGGTCACAAATATGTTGGGTTATAACTTTGACATCATCTATAGAAAAGGGAAGCAAAATTTTGTTGCGATGCACTCTCAAGAAAGGATGAGGATATGGAATCATTGTTTTGTGCTATTTCTATTATCCAACCAAATTGGAGAAACAAAATAAGGGATGAATGGAAGAAGGACGAAGAAGTATGGCCACTCATTCAAAAGTTGCAGAAGATCCCGATTCAAACAATATTGCCAAAACTTGAAGAGGAAGGAAAAATCATATTGGAACCTAGAGCAGTCACAGAAACAAGAACCCTACAACTACGAAATCGATCAACTTCAAAGTATCTCATCAAGTGGAAGAACTTACCCGCTGAAGATTCCACATGGGAGGACAAGAATTTT
>APFE031239174.1:12731-39431 GCA_000404065.3 Pinus taeda
ATATATATCTTCCTCCAAATCCTCATGGAGAAAGGTTGTCTTTACATCTAACTGCTGAAGATACAAATCTTCAGCTGCTACTAGACTTAAAATAGTTCTGATTGAAATCATTTTAGCAACAAGAGAAAATATCTCATCAAAGTCTATACCCTTTTTCTGTGCAAACCCATTCACCACAAGTCTAGCTTTATACCTATTTCTACCTCCATCTTCTTCCTTCAACTTGTAAACCCATTTATTCTGCAATGTTGTTTTACTTGTAGGAAACCTGACTAAGTCCCAAGTCTGGTTATGTACTAAGGAGTCCATCTCTTCTTTGATGGCTTTCTCCCACTTCTTCCTGGTTTCAACCTGCACTACTTCTTCATAACATTCTGGTTCACCAGAATTAGTCAACAATACATAATATAATGAAGGAGAGTATCGTTCAGGGGGTCTACTTATCCTGGTAGATCTTCTAACGCCACTTTTAGATGTTTGAGGTGCTTGTTATTGTTGTGGTTACAACTATTTTTGTTTTTCCTGTTGATCATTATGATTTTCAGGCACCTTCACTTTTTCTGTGATCTCATCAAGCACTATGTATTCTCTATTTTCTTTTTCCTATTTCTTTTTTTGCATCTGATCCTTATAAAAAACATTTTCATTGAATATGATATCTCTGCTCCTAATGATTTTATGTTTTTCGTAATCATAAAAGCGATAACCAAAATCATTAACACCATATCCAATAAAGGTACATTTATTTGATTTTTCCTCAAGCTTTGTTCTATTTTCTTTATTAATGTGGACAAAAGGCTTTCACAACCAAAAGTCTTTAAAAATGAGTAGTTTACCTTTTTACTTGTCCATGCTCCTCTGGAATACCACACATCCAAGGAACTTTTGAAGGCCTTCTGTTTATTAGATAAATAGTAGTATCATAACACATTTACCAAAAATTGTAAAGGTAATCCTCTGCAATCTCTTGCCACCTTGCACACTCCATTGATCTGTCCATTTATCATTTCTGAACACCAATTTTCTTGTGGTGTTTCTTCTAGATTGTCTTTCTCTACGATCATTCTTCTGACAGTATCTAATTAAACTCTTTTTACAATATTTCACCTCCATTGTCTGATTCGAGACCCTTCAACCTTTTCCTGTTCTCATTTTTCAACCCCAAAGATTTCCATTTCTTGAAAGTATCAAATACAACAGATTTATTTCAATACAATAAATCCAGGTTTTTTTACTTGTGTCATCATAAAAAGTAAACATAATAACGAGAGCCACCAAGAGATGATTACCTGAGTAGGTCCCCATACATCTGTATGCACAAGCTCTAATTTTTCGCTCTTCTTTTCTTTCCCAACTCTGAGGAATCTGACTCTCTTCTATTTTCCATAAACACAATTCTCACAGAATCTCAAATCAACATGCTTCAAACCTAGAAACAAACTTCTTGAGTGAAGAATTTGCATCTCCTTCTCATTCATGTGCCCAATCCTATGATGCCACAATGTTGTATCTGCTCCTGTAGAGGTTAAAGGATTAACAAAATTAGAAATACCATTGCATAAATACAATGTACCAAACTTTTCTCCTTTTTCTATTACCAGGGCTCCTTTAGTGACCTTTGAGGTTTTATCTGTAAAGGTAGTTACACAACTTTCACCTCCCAACTACCTTGTCGAAATTAGATTTTTCTTCAGATCTGGACCATGCCTTACCTCCTTCAGCAGCCATTGATTTCCATTCTGTTGTTTTATGAAAACTATACCCATTCTAATGATTTTATAGGGTTTATCATCAGCCAATCGAACCTGTCCAAAATCTCCTTGAACATAATTATGAAAATGTTTCCTATCAGGTGTGGCATGGAATGAGGCCCCTGAATCTACCACCCAGGAATAAATAATATTTTCTAATGAAATAATCAAAGCATCTTGCAACACATCACCTATCACATTTGCTTCATGATTGTTTTCTTGTTGCACGTCTCCTTCTTTTCCCTTCTGAGACTTGTAGTCTTTCTTCAGGTGTCCTTTCTTCCCACATCTCTAACACACTATCCCCAATCTGGACATGGATTTTCCTTTCCTTAACTTACTACGATATCTTGGGCTCTTTCCTCTTTCCATTTTTCTTCCCCTAGTTTCTACAGTCAAAGCATTACTTGATGTCTCACCGAAGCTTTTCTGTCGCATTTCCTCACTAAGGATTGCATCGACAACATCATAAAACTTTAAAGTACTAGATACAGAGGCAAAGTTACTAATGGCCATAAGTAAACCATTCCAACTTTTTTGCAATGAGCATAGAAATAACAGAGCCCTAACTTCATCATCAAAAGTTACCCCTACAAAATTTAACTGATTGGTAACTATACTAAATTCATTTAAATGCTAAGCAACATTCCACCTTCTAACACCTTCGTATTAAATAAACACTTCATAATAAATACCTTATTTGAGGCCGAGGGTTTTTCATATAATTTGTCCAATGCCAACATTAAACACTCTATTGTCGTTTCCTTTGAAATATTAAAGGCTACTGACGCTGCTAGGCACAACCATATTGTTCCAAGTGTCTTTCTGTCAAGAATATCCCATTATGTGTCTATCATACTCGTCAACGTCTTTGTATTTCCGCTCAATGGTAGGCATAGATATTTCTTATACAAGTAATCTTCCATCTGCATCTTCCACAGCTGGTAGTTTTGGCTGTTAAATTTTTCGACCCTAAACCTACCATCTTCTGCCATTGCTCCCACTCGAACTAGGAACCCTTCTCTTTAGTGATTTTATCAGCCAAATAGACCTTCGGCTCTAATACCAGTTGTTAGAAAATTATATATTACAGAGCAATGGAACACATAAAATATAGTGCAGAAATATAAACACAGAAAATGCATAAAACAAGAGAGACACAGATATATATGGTTCACCCAATTTGGGCTACGTCCACAGAGAAACAACTAGTCCTTTGTTTTATATTATCCAACAAAATGAAGAGATATAACCTACAACAGATCTATTGTAATTCCCTCTTCTCTCTCACACAATATCCTCTCTCTTTCTCTCTCAGAATACATATCTACATAGCCATAATACAATTCCCTCATATATAGCGAGGGGTTGCCTTCTAGGGAAAAAAAACCCTAAATTAAACATAACTTCTACTGTCAGATTTCCGCCTAATGAATGACCCATATTGACTACGAAAATACAACATTTTACAAGGCAATTGTACATATATTTTTAGCTTCGGGAGAACTTCCCCTGATCCCCCACCAGGGGGGCTCCAAATAATCATCATTGCCCCTCCTGGTAGCGCACATTTATGGGCGGCATTGCCGCCACATTACAAACTGGGGTCCAATTCGGCAATACCTCTTAATAAATAAGATAATCAGGATCCACATCCAACAATCTCCCACTTGGAGACTGATTATAACAACTCCATCGTTGCTTCATTTGTTGTACAATAACTCCCCTTTGGACTTGGTTGTTTCTCATCTTCATCATCATGCTTGAAGACCTATTGAAACAGAGCAGAATCTCAGTTTCTCCCTAGTTACAACTTTTGTTAACATATCTGCAGGATTCTGGCTAGTGTATATCTTTTCTAGCTTCAAATGTCCATCTTTCAACATTGATCGTATGAAATGGTACTTGAGTTGTATATGTTTAGTCTTGGAATGAAATGCAGAGTTCTTTGCAAGATGTATGGAACTCTGGCTATCACTGTATAACCTGCCCAACTCTGCTTCTTACCCAATCCATCCAAAAACCTTTGTAACTAAATCATTTCTTTACTAGCCTTTATAGTAGCAACATACTTTGCTTCCGTCGTTGTAAGTGCAACAACAATTTGCAATTTTGAAACCCAACTGACAGTTGTTCCACCTACAGTAAACACATATCTTTTTGTGCTCCTCTTGTTATCTCTATCACCCATCATATCAGCATCAACATGTCCCTGTAAAGCAATGTTTGAAACACCAAAACATAATGCTTGATTTGTGGTACCTCTCAAATACTTGAGAATCCACTACACTGCCATCCAATGTTCTTTCCCTGGATTGTTCATGTACCTGCTTACAACTCCCACTGCATGTGCACTATCAGGCCTTATGGAGACCATTACATACATTAAGCTTCCAATTATTTATGCATATGCAACTTTAGACATATAAGACATTTCTTCCTGAGTCTTGGGACACACCTCCTTACTTAATTTGAAATGGCTAGCCAAAGATATACTAACTAGTTTTTCATTCTGCATATTAAATATTTTCAACACCTTTTCTATGTACTCACTCTGAGACAATTTTAATTTTGTATTCTTCCTATCTCTAGTTATTCTCATACCAAGGATTTTTTTTGTAGCACCCAAATCCTTCATTGCAAATGAGTTTGCCAATTTTCTTTTGAGCACATTTATTTCCTGCATGCTAGAACCTGCAATAAGCATGTCATCTACATACAATACCAATATAATATAGTTGCCATCATTTTTCCTTTTGAGATAAACACAATGATGAGAGTGACATCTAATATAACCTTGTTGAGACATAAACCTGTCAAATTTTAGATACCACTGCCTTGGAGCCTGTTTTAAACCATACAAGCTCTTCTTCAACCTGAACATTATTTTCTCCTTCCCTTTGACCTCATATCCTTGTGGTTGTTGCATATATATCTCTTCCTCCAAATCCCCATGGAGAAAGGTTGTGTTTACATCTAACTGCTCAAGATGCTTCAGTTTCTACTAGACTTAAAATAGTTCTAATTGAAGTCATTTTAGCAAGAGAAGAAAATATCTCATTAAAGTCTATACCCTTTTTTTGTGCAAACCCCTTCATCACAAGTCTAGATTTATGCCTTTTTCTACCTCCATCTTCTTCCTTCAACCTATAACCCATTTATTCTGCAATGCTATTTTACCTGCAGGCAACCTGACTAAGTCCCAAGTCTAGTTATGTACTAAGGATTCCATCTCTTCTCTGATGGCTTGCTCCCACTTCTCCCTGGTTTCAACCTACACTACTTCTTCATAACATTCTGGTTCACCAGAATCAATCAACAATATATAATATCATGAAGGAGAGTATTGTTCACGGGGTCTACCTATCTTGGTAGATCTGCTAACACCACTTTGAGGTGTTTGAGGTGCTTGTTGCTATGGTGGTTGCAACTGTTGTTGTTTTGGCTGTTGACCATTATGATTTTCAAGGACCTTCACTTTTTCTGTGATCTCATCAAGCACTGTGTCTCTGTTTTCTTTTTCCTGTTTCTTTTCTTGTATCTGGTCCTTAGACAAAACCTTTTCATTGAATATGACATCTCTGCTCCTAATAATTTTGTGTTTTTCATTATCATAAAAGCGATAACCAAAATCATTAACACCATATCTAATAAAGGTATATTTCTTTGATTTTTCCTCAAGTTTTGTTCTATTTTATTTATTAATGTGGACAAAGGCATTACAACCAAAAGTCTTTAAAAATGAGTAGTATACCTTTTTACCTGTCCATGCCTCCTGATGGAGGAGCATGAGGCTTGAAGACAAAAGGCTTCAAATTTTATTCCAAAAATACAAAAAAAATTACAAGCAAAGGAGTGGGATCCTTTAGCTGTCACTTTACAAAGCTTTCTAGATAGGATTTGAGCTAGAATTTGGGGATTTGAATTATTCTGTAATTAGTTCAAGTATATAGACTTAGTTGATATTCGTGAGGAGAATATCATGCAGATTAGATAGTATCTAGGATTAGATAGATTCGATCCATTGATTGAGGATCTGATTGTTGTATGTACTGGTATTTATGTAAGTTTTGACTTAGTAGTATGGGATTGGACGGATTTGGAATCTCTCTGTATCTCTGTGTATATTGTGTTGAATGGTCAAATCCTGAAGGGTTGAATTTCCTTCGAATTATTTCTGAGTGTTGTTGATTTCCAATTTGGCTTTGTAGAATTAGAGTTTTATATAATCTTGTGTTATCACGTTTAAATATTCACTCATTGTGTATTGAAACAACTTGAATGTATTCTAAATCACAGAGTTAGTTAGTGATATCCTGAATGTAACTTAGAGACAACCTAAACTTGGTGGAAGTGTTAAACTTGGCGGAAAGAGGATACGCTGACAAAATCGTGAGAAAGCCAAGAGAAGAACTGAATTGTCCGATCGACGGATCCAATAGATCTAACAGTATTCGCGTGCCAACAAGCGCAGGCATTAGTCAGTTTAAAAAAGTAGTCTTTGTAGGTGAAAGTAATATCTCGCGCGGTCTCAAGGTGGTAAGTGGTATTTTGAAATTTCATGTGATTAACCTTAGTGGTCGACGCGTGGCACAGGAAAACCACTTTTCTCGCGTGCTCTCGGCTCGTTATACATCGCGCAAGATTCCACATGAGATTATGTGACAGTTGTTGGATCAAGTGGGATTGATCAACGGTGGAGATCGTCCAGCCTAGTTGGTGAGCAGACGAAGCGACAACCGTCGAATTGAGGATGAGATCGACGACCAAGATTTAATGCACTAAAGGTTTGTGGAACGGCAGACGCGATAAGGTTATAAACTATGGTTTTATTTACTTTTTGGTTCCGTGAAAAAATAGAAGGTTTTCCATATATCGGTTAAATTAACCAGTTCTACCATTTTAGTAGAATAACTAAAATTGGAGGTTGATGACTGAAACTCCAAAGGAAAACCGAGAAGAAGTTCCACATAAACTTGAAGGAATAGTTTTTAGTTTTGAACAATTATCCTTAACACCTGCGACCAGCCCACCACCTCCTCTGGAATACTACCATCCAAGGAACTTGAAGGCCCTCTGTTTATTAGATAAACAACAGTATCTACAACATCTACCCAAAATTGTAAATGCAATCTCATGCACCTTGCATGTTCCATGATTGTCCTATTCATCCTTTCTCACACACCATTTTCTTGTGGTGTTCCTGGAACTATCTTCTCTCTGCGAATTCCATTCTCTGAACAATACCTATCAAAATTTTTGCTACAATATTCACCTCCATTATCTGATCTGAGACACTTCAACTTTTTCCTTGTCTCATTTTCAACCAAAGCTTTCCATTTCTTGAAAGTATCAAATACATCAGATTTATTTCGAATATAATAAATCTAGGTTTTTCTGGTTGCATCATCAATAAAAGTAACATAATAACGAGAGCCACCGAGAGATGATACATGAGCATGTCCCCATACATCTGTATGCACAAGCTCTAATTTTTCACTCTTCTTTTCTTTCCCAACTCTAAGGAATCTGACTCTCTTTTTTTTTCCATAAACACAATTCTCACAGAATTTCAAATCAACATGCTTCAAACCTAGAAACAAATTTCTTGAGTGAAGAATCTGGATCCGCTTCTCACTCATGTTCCCAAGCCTATGATGCCACAATGTCGTATCTGCTCTTGTAGAGGTTAAAGGATTAACAAAATTAGAAATACCATTGCATAAATACAATGTACCAACCTTTTCTCCTTTTGCTATTACTAGGGATCCTTTAGTGACCTTCCAAGTTTTATCTGTAAAGGTAGTTACACAGCCTTCACCTCCCAACTACCTTGTTGAAATTAAATTTTTCTTCAGATTTGGAACATGCCTTACCTCCTTTAACAACCATTGATTTCCATTCTCTTGTTTTTTGAAAACTATATCCATTCCATTGATTTTACAGGGTTTATCATCACCTAATCGAACCTGTCCAAAATCTCATTGAACATAATCATGAAAATGTTTCCTATCAAGTATGGCATGGAATGAGGCCCTTCAATCTACCACCCAGGCATTAATACTATTTTCTAATGAAAGAATCAAAGCATCTTGCAACACATCACCTGTCACATTAGCTTCATGATTGTTTTCTTGTTGCACGTCTCCTTCTTTTCCCTTCTGAGACTTGCAGTCTTTCTTTAGGTGTCCTTTCTTCCTACATTTCCAGCACATTGTCCCTGATATGGACATGGATCTGTCTTTCCTTGAATTACTGTGATATCCTGGGCTCTTTCCTCTTTCCATTTTTCTTTCCCTAGTCTCTGCAGTCGAAGCATTATGTGATTTTTCACCGGAGCTTTTCTGATGCATTTTCTCGCTAAGGATTGCATCGAAAACGTCATCAAAATTTAAAGTACTAGATCCAGATACAGATTTACTAATGGCCATAAATAAACCATTCCAACTTTCTGGTAATGAGCACAGAAATAACATAGCTCTAACTTCATCATCAAAATTTACCCCTATAGAACTTAACTGACTGGTAACTATATTAAATTCATTTAAATGATCAACAATAGATCCACCTTTTGACATCTTCATATTAAATAAATGCTTCATAAGAAATACCTTATTTGAGGCTGAGGGTTTTTCATATAATTTGGCCAATGTCAACATTAAACCCTATGTTGTCATTTCCTTTGAAATATTAAAGGCTACCGATGCCACTAAGCACAGTCATATTGTTCTAAGTGCCTTTCTGTCGAGAATATCTCATTCTGATACAAGTGATCTTCCATCTTCATCTTTCGCAACTGCTAGTTTTGGCCATTAAAATTTTCAACCCTAAACCTACCATCTTCTGCCATTGCTCCCACTCGAACCAAGAACCCTTCTCTCTTGTGAGTTTATCAACCAAATAGACCTTGGGTTCTAATACCAGTTATTAGAAAATTATATATTACAGAACAATGGAACATATAAAATATATTGCAAAAATATAAATTCAGAAAATGCATAAAACAAGAGAGACACATATATATGTGTCTCACCCAACTTGGACTTTGTCCACGGAGAAACAACCAGTTCTTCCTTTTATATTATCTAGCAAAATGAAGAGATACAACCTACAACAGATCTGATGTAATTCCATCTTCTCTCTCACACAATCTCCTCTCCCTTTCTCGCTCAGAATATAGATCTACATAGCTGCAATACAATTTCCTCATATATAGCGATGAGTTAACTTCAGTGACATGGCTTGTGTCACCCAGTTAGCTTTAAAAATTTGAGTTCGAGGACTTGAGTTCAGTTGAGCATGAGGGATTGCTAATTTATAGCAATTTAATTCAGTTAAATTGAGTTATTATCAGTTAAACTAGTTCTAAATGTTAGAGGGACTAGTGGAAGCTCAAGTTGTGCAGTGTGACTTCAGTCACACTTAGTGATCAATCAGCCCCGAATAACAGTTGCATGCAGAGAATTCAAGTTACCCAGTTGAGGAGGAGGTTCTAAGGCAGTGTATTATCAGTTGTAGACTAGTTGGAAATGTACAAGTGGTGCATGAAGTCAGAGGATCAACCTAAAGGAACTACACAATTCCAGTTGAGGAATTTCCTAATTAATAGGGGCCAAATTCCTCAAGGAACAATGCAAGGAAATAGGAGCTCAGAGGACTTGAAAATTGGCTAAGTGTTGGCTAGAGTTGGTCAGTCAGGCAAAGGGATATACTATACACTTGCAAGTTGTGCTTATGATTGAGCAAGCATATGTATTCATCCATATTCTTTGATTAATGCAATACATATAGGAAGGGGTTTTGAGCAGTTGATTTCTCCTAGATAAATATCTGTGTATGTGTGTTTATTCTGGATGCCTGTTTATGATTTGAGCTCTCGATCATGAATTGAATTTCACAGATGAGTAGAGTAGATTTGATTCTTGTGTTCTATTAAATTAATGAGCAGTTTCCTATTTACGCATTAATTTCTACACTTGGGTGCCCTACCTTAGATCTAGGTGTGCCCTTGGGCACGAGTCCACTGATTTATGTTGTCGACTTATTAATGTATGTACGCGCACTCTGCCTCATGCGTCCTCCATTGTCTTCACCAAGTTGTTCCTTGTCGCATTGGTGGGCACCCTGCCTTGTGCAGTCGCGCCCCATCGTGCGATCTCCCTAACTCGGTTCCAAACTTCGGGTTTTCAACACCAAGTGAGAATGGCTTGTCATGAGTGCCCATTGGCCTTGGTACCAAGTCAGGGTCCTAACATGACCGAATCCAATGATAGATGAGAAATATAGCTAAAGCTAATCCAATGGACTAACGAACAAGAGTACACACTATTGATTTAGATGATTGGTTTTTATAATTATACATAATTATTTTTACACATTGGGAAAACCTATCATAACTTAGTTGTCAAACCAGTACCAAAGGAAGTGGGAAAAACTTTCATAACATAGTTTTCAAACTAGCAGTGAGGATAGTCATCAGTAGAAGCTATATGTGAATGTCGGCTCACTCATTACCTTTATTCAAGGAAAACCAAGGCACCTGGTTTTACCCCGTTGGTGGTTTGTAAGGGGGTAGGTTTTTCACTCATGCCAAATTCCTTTGGGTCTTGGGCCATTAACCTTTTTACTTATGTCCTATGAAAATAAACATGTCTCTGTCTTGGGAAGTTAACGTGTTTCTTTATGTCTTAGGGAGACAAACTCTTTGCCACCTGCAAGTAGTTTTAGCATCATATTTTTTTAATAACAAAATATTTTTTATATTTATGTTAATTGAGTAGACATGTAAATGTTTACAAACATTTACACCACTACAATATTGTTGCCACTATAAAGCATCTCTCAACGCAACAAACACCCATAAACAATTAAACATTTACCTCATGGTACATTTCACATTGTTAAAAGTCAAACAAAAATAAAAATTAACTAAATTATAACTTTATTATTTACTTTACCATGGATATTCTTAACTTATAAATAGACTTTATTACAATATCATGACTTACTAATATGACATGCCCCAAAAACCATAACTCAAGTTTATATAATATATGCTCATATGTTGTTTTTTTTAATTAATCAATTTAATTAAAAAAGAATGAAGGGCATAACTACTTTGGAGATAAATATTTATCTTTGATTTATGAATACTACTAAAAACATTTTAATATAAAAATAGAGGTTAAATCCCTACTATCCACATAATAATTATCTTGGAGATAAATCACATTTTTTAATTTATAAATATTACTAAAAATACTATGGAAATTAAATCCTAAATCAACATTTTAATTTATAATATTATAAAATCTATGGAAATTAAAAATCCCTACCATCCACTTAATATTTTTATAATTAAATTAAAATTTTAAAAACTTCCAAGCTAAATATACCTATCCATTTAATTATAATATTAAAACTAAATTATTATTACTTAAAAAAAATAAAAATAAAAATAAGCATTGATCAATTCCATTAATAAATTAACATATTTGACCGTTTTAAAAGGAATAATGGCTTCATGCCATAGTCTAACAATTATGTTTTTTTGTCATGAAAGTTATGGAAATTCTGGTTATATTTTGAAAAAATTCTGGTTTTTGTAAATGCAAGTAAAAGTTGTCAAACTTTATAATTTTAGACGCCCTTGAAGTTTTTGATGGTGCTTGAATCCATTTCCATTATCAACAACATAATTCAAACACTGTCTTTACAAAAAAAAAATAGAAAAAATTTACCCAAATTCCAACCACTTTTAACCATTCCAACCATTCTTCGTCTTCCCTAAAACTACTCCATTAGATTATTAATCTTAAAGTATATAAGAGTATATATGCATAATTTTCACATCATTAAATTTATATATATAATCGAACATAAAGATAAACTCTAAAATATATAATATATATATATATAATATTATATATGAGTCGAACATAAAGATAACTCTATAATACATCATATTGCATAGACCGAGAAGATCAGATTGGGATGTGAATGACCGTATTCCACGAACGGTTCGATCGCAACGTATAAATGGTGAAGTCAAAGGCTAAAAATTTGACAGGAATCAAGACAATGATATCTCGTTTCCCTTATTCACACTGTATTTTTAAATAGTCTAACGAGATACGGCCAAAATCCCGTCTGGAATCTCTTGATCTCAGCCTGATGTATGAAAATCCTCTTGATCTCAGCCTGACGTATGAAAATCCTCTGACAAAATTTAGCCTGGTAGATTACGCAAATAGGCCCAAAAATTCAACCGAGCTGTTGTCATCCAGAGCCTTTTGGTAAGTATGGAGTCCCAATACAATTAATGCAAATTGCTGCTTATACCAGAGGACAAATTTCCTCAGTATAAACAGCGAAGTATATATTCATTCAGATCAAAATGGCTCAGGTTATAGAATTATTCAGAGAAGAAATCGCTGAAGTGGGAAGAGCAAGTGAAACAAGAAGCATGAGGAGTAATATCAGTGGTATTATCAGGCGTCCATCGTTTCAATTTGGAGGAGAAGAAGATGTGAATGCAGATGATAAGTATGATGACGAAGAGGCTGTGCATTGGGCAGCCATAGAAAAGCTTCCGAGTTCTGAGAAAATGAGAGCATCAATACTGAAGGAATATGCATGTGATGAAAATGGTGGCCAGGTGACAAACATGCGTGTTGTGGATGTGGGTCACCTCACGCCTCAGGAGAGGCACCTGCTGATGGAGAAGCTGATCACGGACACACAGCAGGACAATGAAAAATTTCTGAGAAAGCTCAGAGATAGAATTGACAGGTAAATCAGTATAGAATTTATTGAAAAAAACTTTCAAGATTGTTATTATACAAAACTGTCCACTGGAATCTTGTTTTAGTTTGTTGTAAACCGAACTTATGGAAACCAGATATTCTATTTTGAAAAGAAATGTTAAAGAGATATAAAAGCTCACACAATTCATGAACTGGTGATGTTGTTGTTGTTTGATGTACAGGGTGGGCATAGAGTTACCAACTGTGGAAGTGAGATACAAAGATTTGAATGTGGATGCTCAATGTCACATTGGCAGCAGAGCTCTCCCAACACTTTGGAACGTTACCAGAAATATTTTGGATGTGAGGGATCTGATTTTTTTCATTTTCTTTGCATATACTAAATTTGGTACATGTGATTTTCCAGGGCATGAACTAGATGTTTAGTCTTACCGCACTTTGGAATGTTACCAGAAATGTTTTGGAAGAAAGAGGAATGATTTGTTCATTGTCTTTGCATGTACTAAATTTGGTAGATGTGAATTTCCAGGGCATGAACGAGATTTCATAAATATTTCTGATTAGTTTTAGAGCTTATAGCTTTCAGCTATGCGCAATGGCAGGGTGTGATAACACTTTGCTTTCATGTGTTTATTTGATTTGCTTAATGATGCTGCCCTGTGTTGTGTTGTGTTGGCCATTTTAATTTGAATTCTGATCATTTGCAGGGTCTGCTGGAGATTATGCACCTTGCTCCATCCAAGAAGATCAAATTTACGCTATTGAAAGATGTGAATGGTTTAATCAAGCCTTCAAGGTGAGAATTTTAAGTAACATAAATGCCCACAAAATTTTGTGTTCAAACATTTTCAATGAGCATGGATCTATGTCACACTTGAATTTTTGAATTTGATGTGGTTTAACTATTTTAGAGTATAATTTTTTTATTAACAATAGTGAAACTCTTGTGAGCATTTATAAAGTTTGAATTTTTAACTTGAATTGCAAAAACAGTTTTTTTTTAATATCTAAAATAGATCATTTAATTTAATTTCTATAATAATATGATATATTTTCATAAAAAAAAATTATTTAATTTAATTAAAAAATATTTTATAGTTTAAAATATAATTTATAATTTTAATAATATAATATAAACAATATAATTTTTTAATCAAAACCATAGATATATTGTCTTAAACATTATCTTAATAGTGAAATATAGTTAAAAACAAAATCTAAAACCTAATTATTGCACTTGCACTTGTGATAGATTCCACCTAAGTCTCAAGTTGTTTATTACTTTTTTATCCATGTTTATCACAAGGATGTCATATAATACAAATATAGAAAAGTTTCCAAAGTTACGTATTTTGCTTATTCAATTTAGAGAATTGGAATGATTATTAAATTAAGAGAATTGGAATAAATGGTTCCAACACCATTTTTTCATCTTGATATTATTTAGAGATGTGTTAATCTCAATGTTTTTAAATTTCAATGAGTATTTAAAATAAATTGTTCTTATATTAATTTTTCATTTTACTTATTATCAGTTATGATTTGTACGTGTTTCATAGAAGAAGAAAAAAAATTGTGAAAAGTAAAAAACACACTTAAAAATTTATTGCAATCTGTATAAACTAAAATCTTTAAGAAATGATTTCCATAACTTCATTTTATTTCCATCAAAACAAATTTACAATTTTCCTTCTAAAAAATATTGCAATTTACATAAACTAATATCTTTAAAAAATGATTTCCATAATTTTATTTTATTTCCATCAAAACAAATTTATATCTTTAAAAAATGATTTCCATAATTTTGTTTTATTTCCATCCAAACAAATTTATATCTTTAAAAAATAATTTCCATAATTTTATTTTATTTCCATCTAAACAAATTTATAATTTTCTTTCTAAATTAAAATTCTAGGGAAATCAACAGCCAAAAAAGCAAGGCCTAACCAAATGGTGTCAAGGAGATTTGACCCCGTGACCTCCCAATTCCCAACTGGCAAGGTACTTAGCAACCGAAAGACCTAACCCCAAGGGTGACAAAGAAATTTGACCCCGTGACCTCCCAAGTCTCAATTGGCAAAGTACTTGGCAACCGAACTCAACAATGGAAACTCGACCAACTAAACTAAACCTATGGAAAATTAACTAATTTATTTATTTATTTATTTAAAACTTCATGGCTAATTTATTTATTTATCCAAACTCTATGGCTAATTAATTAATTTATTTATTTATCCAAAACTCCATGGCTAATTTATTTATTCATTTATTTATCCAAAACTCCATGGCTAATTAATTAATTAATTAATTAATCCAAAATTCCATGGCTGATTAATTAAGATCTTCCATAAAATCACATGGAGAATTATTGGTCGCCCTGTTTGGAACTTCAATCTGGTCTTAATGATGAACCTAGATTGAAATTGAAAACCAATAATTATCCATGTGATTTTCCGGAAGATCTTAATCATCACATTATGAATCACAAAAGCATCCAATGTGAAACTAATTTATTTGTTTATTTAAAACTTCATGACTAATTTATTTATTTATTTATTTATTTATTCATTCCAAAAATTAACACTGTTTAAAAACATTTTTTTTCGCAAATGTGGTTTGCGGTGGCCCCAAGCTTGGTTTCGGGTTTTGGGGCACAATCCCCAATAAATCTCATCCATTCATTTATTGATAGGTGGATTTGATAATGAATTTGATAATGAGTTGTCTTTAGTGCCATTTTTGGAAGCACAATGGAAGTGCTTAAAAGTTTTTCAGGGGGCTGAATCCAGTCAAAAAACCAATTTAAATAACACGAATCAAGATTTCACCTCAAATCTATCAAATTTAACCCAAAAATCTAAAAAATCACACTAAAAACAACTCTTTTGCTACTAACAACTTTTAAACAACTCCCTGCATTAAAAGTCGAACGATCATGAAGAGCCCGCAATTTATTCTCACCGGAGGATTTCCGTTGCCTTTTAAAGCAACTCCCTGCCATTAAAAGTGGAACGATCAGGAGGAGCTCGTAATTTATTCTCACCTGGGATTTCCGCTGACTGTCCAGTCATTTCGTCGCTCGGATCATCTTGCACTTGAGCGTGAGCTAGTGCGTCAGCCGGTATAGACTAAATATGTCTATCTCATTATATTGGTTCAGAATTTCCGGTAGTGTAGCTTTACAGTTTTGGTTGCTCCAAGGGTTATCGGAATTAAAACCACGGGTATTTTTAATGATCCCATGAGTTCCATTGGACATAATTTCATGCTTCCATCCTCTGCTAGCTCTGCGACGTATTTCCCTTCTTCAGAAGAACTAAACGCTGGAGCCTCTTTCTTTCACTGCATATCGGAACAGGGTCACTTGCTTCTGTCCTATTCTGGAGCATTGAAAGACGGAGAACATTCGTTGCAGCAATATTCAGATCTCCCCATTTGTTTCTTCTATAAACGCTGCTCTAGAAACTGTCTTATTTTCTTTCTCTAGTGAGAATGGTAAAATTTTAGGCACAGACTGAGATATTTTATCTGCTCCTCTTGAGATTGAAACGATATCTACAACTGCTGCGCCCTTGGGATAGGATTACATGAACTGCAATTTAAGTTGAATATAGAGGATTGTCTGTCCAATTGGGCATCTGTAGCAGATTTTGATTTATTCTTGAGCCAGTTCAATACTTTGCTCGGCTGTTGAATGTGTAATCTATCTTATAGGTGATACAATTGAATGGCAGTCGAAACAGCAAGCCTCACCCTTCGATCGCGGTGTCCTTTAGGAGGGTTCACTTCACTGTAAGAGGATTTTTAATGGTAGGATTTTTAATTTATGCTGATGGTAAATTTTGGGAATATTTTAAAAGCTGATAATAAAAACATTCAATCATTTGATTTTTTACTCAATATCAGATTATAGAAATATGTCAAAAATGTTTTAAAATTTGAAATAAAAAAAATTCAACTGTTTAACCTTTTACTCAATATCAGATTCTATAAATATGTCAACATCTGCCCTAGATATAAGACTGTTAATTATAATCTGATTGCAAATTCAGGGATATCTCCAAATAGCAATCCCAGAAACATCTGAGAATCTGACGATCAGAAGCTAGGTTGTAGAATAGCGAACACTATGTTTTTAGTTATATACAAATTCTATTTGCATTCCTAGTATTTTTTCAAGGGATCGTCTCATCATCCACATCAAACACGCGATCATTTAAGCGTTCTGTTCTCCTTGCTACAGGTATGGAGCCATATCTCATAGCTATCATCTAGGTTAATCCACATGGCTCAATACCATAAATATAATCTGAAAGAGCCCCGTCGTACTTCAGAATCAACTGATGGATGCTCACAAAATTGGTTTCAATGACCACAAATTCAGGCTGAATATGTGGAATCGCATAGAAGCCCAAAGGAGCAAATTGCCCTGTAATTTTTTTGGGTTAAAACAAACTAAGTTTTGTTTGGCTCCAAAATCCCTCTATTGTGTGAGATTCTCTGGTGTTGTTTTAGGTAGTTTTTTAAACATGTAATGAAGATGTTAAATAGAGTTTGTATGTTAAAGTTATGCCATCTAAAAGTTGACTTTTTTGTTTTGTCTACTATGATTTGAAAGGATGCTAAGTCAGCCCTATTACTCATGGAAAAGGGGCTAGCCACATAGATATTGTTATGAAGACTCTAGAAGGGTCAAATTTGTAACTCTAGTTGAGAGTTAAAAGAATCAAACTTAACCCATAGTTAATTATTTGGGTTATGTTATAATCAAGCCACAAGGAAGAAAATGGATTTCATCCTATTCGAATGTATTTTGTTCTATAGTAGCGCAGAGTTGATAAGAGTGAATAGAGAGAGGGTAGAACTAAGGAGGTTTGCATTCTATTATAACCCATGGGCCACAAGTTTTAGGTAACTCCATAGAGAGTGCCTTCTCTTTTGTATTTGCATTAAATTTGTATTCTCCTTTGTATTTGTATTATTTCCATTATAGACAAAAGAGTAGAGCAACCTCACCTCCTAGCTAGGTTTTCTCTTGAAAGAGTTTTCCATAGCATATCTTAGTGTTCATTGTGATTGTCGTGTGTTTGTATGTCATTGTTCTCTATTTTCCTCGTTTTATTTTATTGCATGCATAAACAACAAAGTCATCGATAAGAAATCGAGAATCTAAAGGAATTAACCCTTCTTAGTGTATATTTTTAGTTTATTTTAATAGATATGGTATGATGAATTGCACAATGGAATATCCACAATATTTATAGATCATGCGTGCCTAAGATCAAGTTGAGGAAGGAATACTCTATAATGCAATGTCAAGGAATGAGAGAGGGGAGTAAAGGTTCTTTATGAACGTCACAAACCTCACACACGTGAGAATATTAGGTGCTAAGTCTAGCATGTGATGTTATAGTGTCAAGTGGAACAACAAAGGGGGTTTCATCCCACTACCTCTTTCGTTAATTGTTCAAAAACCACATCTCCTTACCACCTTTTGGTGACTACATTCATTTTCCTTTTGATCATGGAATCAGATTAAAAGTGAGTTTAGTGACCCTCTTGCATCTAGAGAGTTTCCTCTGTTTCATCCATCATAGCACCTAGATTTTCGCTAACATTTTCCTTTGGATTTAGGTGTCTCTTTTATGTGAACACTATTGGAAATACAACAAAAGAGCTCACACAAGTAAAGGAGGAAAGACAAGCATGCAAGTGTTATTGTTGTAATGTACACCAATATTTACTCTTAATTGTATTACTATATGTAGGAGTACAACATTGTGGGATAGTGATAAAAGTTGACCATGTTTGTATTAAAGTACATAAAGGAAGACAATAAATATGTACAGGAAAGATTCTAAGAAAGAACATAGATATTCCTTTTCCAAGAAAAACTCATATGGAAACCTCTAGCCATTTCCCTGCATTTTGTAGATGGTACCCAATATAAATTTGTCACCATTGTTAAGGGATCTTGACCTTATAGGGACATCAAGTAAGACACATAACAAAGGTATCTAACATTTGGGATTGACCCTAGGGTCGCTTACATGAAGTTTAAATCTCTCAACCACTCAAGCTATCCCACTGGGCTATTAAAATGTAAGTGTGTACAAAGGTATATGTGCAATACATGAGAATGTTAAATAAAATATAATAATTCATGGGACTACATCTCATCACTTTTCACATTAAACATGGTTGTGCTTATGAAGTGTTATAGCTAGGATGAGGCTCTTTGGAGAATATTGGGTGTTTTAGTTGATGAGACTAAAGACTCTTTAAAGAGAGCTCAAATAATGGTATTGGAGTCGCCAACTATAATAGTTTTTGGGTAAATTCTTTCCTTAAGTAGCTTGAGCCACTGTTATATTTCTAGAGGTTATATTTTATTATTGGTCGTGTCCCATCTCCTAAGTTAATGACAATTCATTCTTTCAGTTGAGATCAACAATGATCCCTTGAAATTTCTTCCACAGCATCTACTACTATGTCAAGTCTAATATAAACAATATCCAAATAATATCACATCAAACTATAGTGGGCACCTTGCTAACAACTTCTCTTTCGACTTTTTGCTAATGATCCATGAGGTAAATTCTCATCCTTGATGTGGAAAAATTCCACCTTAGGTTAGTGACTATAATGGCCCTACTCTTTCAAAAGGTTAAGCACACCATATGTTTTGGAGAGAATTATACTTTGGTTGGGAAATGGTATACCTCCATTTTGACTAATGATAGAAATTCTCACAATACCAGTGAAAACTATAGTGATTTTGGAATACTTCTCTCAACTCTTTTTGAAGACATAATCAAATTTTGAAAAAATCCAATTAATCTCTTTCCTTTTCTAAGATCTCATAAACCAATTTCAATCTCAATGGACGCTAATTTTTATCATCATCAATTTGATTACTAATAAAATGTTTTTTTAATTAATATATCAACTAGATTGGGAAATTGATAACTCTATAAAATCTAAATAACATGACATAAGGTTTAACTAGAAGACTTGAATGGAGTTGAGTGACATTCACACCATCAATACCAACCAACCATTTTGTGACATGATGAGCATTATTAATACATAGCTATAATACAAACATTTTATAAATTTGTCTTTTTCAATAATTCCAACTAAAACTCAAATTAACATTTTTAAAATCTAAAATCCTTTTAAATTAATAAAATTTATATATATCAAATAATTAACATTACATAATTAAATTACAACAACAATATTTAAAATACACAATCCATTTTTAAATTACATAAAATATAACAATTTCAATAAAACCTAAAATTATAATTTAATTTCAAAAATAACAAATAAAAAAAATATATCATAAAATATTCAACGTTATTCATAATACAACTCTTTTTATTAATAAAACAAAATTTTATTTCACCCTCGTCTAATCTTTACTCATTTTTCCTTTTATTTAAAGTTTCATTTTTCCGTAAACTTTGCTGGCGTAACTAAATTATACCTTATTTCAAGTTTTTTTGGTTTTAATGTAATGTGTTTTTTTATTTAATTTTTATTTTATATTATACTTTATAAATTTCAAACATCCATTCATAATAACCTATTTATAAGTTTTATAATTTCATATCATCTAATAAAATGTTTATAATAATTAATCTGTCTTCAACATTCTTATATAAATAGTTTGTTGGTAAGGTGAGTGGTTATTTTATAATTTAATATAAATAATTATTGTAATAAAAATATTTTGATGTTTATAAAAGTCAAAATAAAATCAATAAAAAATTAATAATATTTAATTAAATTGATTTGATAATAAGGTGAATTAATTATTTTATAATTTAATATGGAATAAATAATTATAATAAAAATATTTTGAAATATTTTATGATGAGATGTTTTTAATATAAAATGTGAGAGGAGTGGGAATGGGTTATTATGGATTTTTTTATCCAAGTGGCTAGGGGATGTAGTAGCACATCTCCACAATAAATTGAATGATAGACATGTTCATAATATTTAGCCTGAGACAAGTTGTATGTCAGATCCTTGATCCTAAGACTATGTGTCATAGAAGATTTGAACAATCATTGTCTTACTAGGATTGTCATGTCCTAGCATGTGAGGTGAATAGTGTTAGCATTTTTGTAAATCATGTCCTCCTTCTATTGTGATCCTATTTGTATGCTGCTACAGGAAAAAGTCTCATTTGGTCTGTAACTCCTTCCTTATCTCTAGCAATTAGCACTAGGGGCTTTGGTTGGCCCACCCCATTGAACTCTGGCAAGGCCTTGTCACATTTACTCATATTTCTGTCAATAGCTTTGGACCTATTCAAATTCTCCTTCATTCTCAACATTACAGTGACACTTTCCATTCGCCTACCTGATTTACTTGTGAAGACATGTTTCCTTTTTTTAGCTTATTGACTTTTCATGCAAGAGAGAATGTTGGGTGTCGCGTGGGTGGTAGTTGCACACTTGTCACCATTCCTTGAGGAAGTCGGACTCATGTAATGTCTTCTGGTTTTAAGGTTTATGGTTTGTGAATGCTTCTTTGTTTAATTATTGCCTCTTATTTTAAAATTGAAGCTCTCTCCTTGGTTTTTTCATCTGCCCTTCTCTGATGTCCTCAATATCTGGCTCAGTCCACTTTCGAAGCTTTATTCACGCCTCTGCCTTTATTGATAGCTTTGTATCCTCCCCTACTCCTCAACGAGTGGGTTATCGCCTCCTATGGCTAACCTCCTTAACAAATTTTCCACCAATCCTTGTTCATTCCCACACCCCCTTCATATTATCGCGGCTAGTTGGCAACTTACTCTATCATTGAATTATGTTTCCCTATGACTCCTTGCTATTTCCCCCCGCCTTCCCTCCCCTTACCCCTCTCCTTTCCTCGCATGACTCTTCCCCCTAAGTCCAATGCTCACCTATCTATCTTCTCTACCATCCCTCTCAACATTCGTGTCTAGTCCTTCGCCATGCCCCATTAACAAGCATGTGTCACTCGAGGGGTTTCCTATTGTTAGGAGTGAGCCTCTCGAGGACATACGCGTGCACAACATAGGCTTCAAGAATCAGTCGCTAGGTTTTCGGACCTTAACCCAAGACCTATCCAAGAGGATCTAACTCACATAGAACAAGAAGGGGCCACCCAATGGTAGCATCTTTCCGACACAAAAATTCTAGCAAATTTGGATGACCAGGGGTCATATGTTGGGCATAGTCAAGGTTTGTTTAATCAGTATATGTACACCATCGATTTGATGACATTTTAAGTTCCTCCTAGGTAGAATTTCGATGGGGCCTTTTGAGCACAAGGCTCATATCTTACGCTCTTTAGAGCATTAAAATCCTCTTAGAGGATCTCCAAGTGTTTTTCTATACTCATATACCTTTCCAATGACGTGATAAAGATGTCAAACTGAGTTTGTATGCAAAATTTATACCACCCAGAAGTTGACCTTCATGTTTTGTCCACAATGATTCAAGAGGATGCGACGTTGACCCTATTACTCATGGAATAGGGGCTAGCCATGTGGAGACTATGGAGAATACTCTAGAAGGGTGAAAATTGTTACTCTAGTTGAGAGTTGGAGTCAAACTTAACCTGTAGTTGGCTATTAAGCAATGTTATAATCAGATCACTAGGAGGAAAATGGATTTCATCCTATTTGAGTGCATTTTCATTACAGAAATTTTGAGGTCTAAAATAGCTCTCCAAAAGAAAATGTACAACAAAAATCAACTTTATAAGAACCAATAGGATTCAAGATGATGATGTCAATCATGGGGGATGATTCAACATTTTTGGAGTAAAAACGTAAAAAGATTAAAAATTAAAAAAATTAAAAAACTATTTTTTCAACACGTATTTTCAACTTATCTCTCTACGATTTTACTCAAATTTCGAGTGAGAGTACTAGTTGGATGCATAATTTAATTCCTCATCCAAAGAGTACCCATATTGCATACTTTCGATGTATTTCTCAGTCACGTTTTTTCATGTATTTCTCATTTTTTGTGTAACAGGGTCCATCGAAAGTATGCAACATGGGTACTCCTTGAATGAAGAATTAAATTTTGCAATCAATGACTGTTCCCGCCCAAAATTTGAGTAAAACTGTAGGGAGATAAGTTGAAAATACAAGTTGAAAGAGTAGTTTATTTTTTGTTTTCTCTCTAAAGTTTGATGATTTAATATAATCTTATTTTGTTATTTCCACTATTATTTTATATTATTCCTAAGGAAACACATTTTTTACCTCAAAATTTCTCTAATGGTTTTATAGTAGAGAAAAGTTTACGAGAGTGGATAGAGAGAGGGTAGAACTAAGGGGGTTTGTATTCTATAGTAGCCCACGGGCTACAAATTTTAGAGAAATCCATAGAGTGTCTTCTCCTTTGTAATTGCATTATTTCCATTCTAGACAAAAGAGCAGAGTAGCCTCACCTCCTAACTAGGTTTTCTTTTGAAAGGGTTTCCCATAGCATATATTAAGGATTGCATGGAACCATGATTTGGCGTTGAATCCTGTTGGACACCTAATCCTCAATGGGTTAGTGTGGAAGCTGAATAGACAAAGTAGTCCAAGTGACCTTGGGATGTGAAACCCAACGGTCACATATTGTACTATAAATGTAAATCATTTGTTAATAAAAATTGTACTCTCATGATTTATCTTTCATATTTCTCTCGCTCCCCATGTGTGTTTAACATGGTATCAGAGCAGGCGTATTCCTGCCCTGCATAATTATTTTGAACCATTTGTTTTATGGCCTTTATGTGCAGATCATTTCAGGAATGTTTTCTCAACTAAATTTTAGCTGCAACCTGTCATTTCTCCAGCGCCATTTTTGGCCTCTCTCTGCCATTCTGAATCTGCTTTGTCGTAATAATTTGCGCTCTGTGTGATAATGGGTAACGCTTGGTATTCCCATCGAATACCTCCTCCTACAGTGCTGTCAGCGTTCAGAGCAGGATAGAACTGGTGCGTCGTTGGGCTGGTTCATGCTATATGTGCATTGAATGGTATGTGCATACATTATTGCAGTGTAAAAATGTACACTGGTTCATATGTGTTCATTTGTGATACATCTGGTTCATTACCATTACTCCTCTACTCTCTATTTTCTACGATGAAGGTATTGTTTTTGAACAGTGAGTATATACATAGTGCGTATGATGGTCCCTTGGATGAATGTATTGCGTGATTGAACAATTAATTTATCTCTGGCATGGATTATATGTGCATTGTAGTGGAGTTAGTTATACATTAAAATGTCCCTTCTTCGCATATGTGCATTGGATTATATGTGTTGAAGCAGTGAAGTTGTATTGGAGTTGGTTGTGCATTGAAGTATGCACAACCTCTGTGCATTGGGCTTGAAGTCCATGCATATATTGGTAAAAGGCAATACAAACATTTAAGTGTGTGGGTATCACCATTTATATGTGCTTCTTTTGCATTGAACTTGTGTTGAATAACCATTTGAAGCGTTGAATAATTTGAATGTGGACATGTTCGTTTGGTCTCTGAGGGTCTAGTTATAACGTATATCCACCTGTTCTGCTTGTATTGAAGCAAACTGCCCGACTGTCGGTTACCAACCCGCCATACCATACTCTTCTCCTGCTTATAACGTATACTCTGACATACATATAACTCCTATGTTATATCGTAACTCCTCCTCACAGTTAATACTCTTGCCTTCCTACTGTTACACTGCTCTCATTGCCTACATTAAACGGATGCAGTGAACGGGTGGTATCGTTGGAACTGTGATAGTGTGCAGAGAAGGGTGTGTATTACCGTTGAAGGACTATAAGCCGAGCCATGGTTGAAGACTGAAACTTCAGTAACTGGTATGCAGAAAATGCGTTGAGTTCTATGCTTGTACATTTTTTAACATAACTCCTGTGTGAAGGACAACTCCGTGCTTGAAGACGGCCATCAGAGCCCATCTACTCCACGGTGGTGGCAGCAGAAACGTTTGCAGGAATTGAGTAAAGAAGCCGCAGAGGGTCCGACCCTCTCCCGTCAGAAGAGTTTGATCGTTTCAATCTCAACATGATATATTTCCTTGCAAGAAACCGAGCATCTTTCCTGCGCGCGATAAAGAACGCACTCGATCAATCCAGTTGGGCGGCTACTGTTCGTCAAGTGGCGCGAATGAACGATTCAGAGCTCGTGTGATTAAGCCGGTCTAAGTCTGTGATCGTTTCACGAGGTGGTTGTGGCTAAACGTATCTTACAGTTTAATCTCTCATTCATTTAACGTGCGTTATTCGTTTGGTTGAGAACAGTGTTATCAATGGATCAGACGGCGCCATAGATCAGATTCCCCAACAAATATATAGAACCTGTGGTGCAGACAATCTCGGTACTAAATCAGTCCAAGTTATCTTAATTTCAACAGGTTTATCTCAAGTCATCCGCATTTCAGTAGGTTCATTATCCATTCTTGAGGTCTCAGCCCTGTTTTCGGATCTAGGCACTTGTTTATATCTCCATTCTTGTTAAAACAAGACCAGCAATGGTGCTGAATTTTCTACTATTACTGAGTGTGCATAGTATCGCTCTGGTTAAAATTCCATTAATATTCGGGTTATAAATGCTTCTGCTATTGTGATTCTTGCCCTCGTCGGTCAACAGATGTGTTAAAACAAAAACAAAACAAAAAAACAAAAGCTATCACCAAAGGAAACCATCTCATCTATCTCTGCGATAGCATATCCAAACACCTCTCTCATCGCAAGTCAACCAAATGCCTCTCTCATCACAAACACTTGAGACTCTAATCGACTTATGTTATCATTATTAAAATGCCTAGGAATGGTTTCAAGATCGAGCTTGAGAAGTTGTCCCCAAGTGATTTTCTTCGTGGTGAAGAGTTCAATGTGGTTTTATTATTCTGGAGTCTCATTGCAACCTTAGATTGAGAAGTTGTTGTCTAGTGTGAGAGCATTAATCCACTATCGTCATTGGGAGGGTCAATAACCTCTGCAAAGAAATTTCAACAAAAATAAATTGCTTGCATCCATCACAGAGTTTGTTTCCTCGACTTCAAAGTGGAAGTGACCCAGCATTTATCCTCTTTGGATGCCTATTATGGGAATCAAGCTTTGATATCACTGATCAAAATAAAGAAGAGTAACAACATTGCGGGTTTCCTTTATTTGATACCTCATTGTTGTAAAGCAGCTGGATGTAAACATCGTGTATGAGATTTGCAGAACAACGAACGAGATTTGGAGCAGTGTGGTCGTGTTATACAAATGTGTTGAAGATTAAAATCATGTGCATTATTTAAAAACTGAACGTTGTTCTGTTGGATAGAACGCTATCTCCTCGACACTATTTTTGAGCTCAACAAAATTCCGCAGAAACACTTCTATTTCGGGTGTATACATTTAGTTAAATGACTGTCTAGTGGACTAATTTTCTGTGTAGCAAAAAAAAAGGGGGGGGAGTGCATTTTTGGTCATTTGATTGTTTTTACAAATACATTGTTGATTTGATTGTGTGAATAATGGAGAAAAATCATGGATTATTAGAGTTATTAAGCACTCTAATCTTATCTACTTATGGAAGTACAGTTAAAGTCAACAAAAACACTCTCAGAGATATTCAAAAATCTTTACAATATGCACAGGAAAAGATCGATTTTTTGCAGCTTGAATCACAGCTATAGCAAGAAGAGCTACATCAAAATAGACATCATTCTGACCTATTTTTTTCAGAACATGAGACACCACCATCAGCGAAAGTCAATAATGTTACCGTTCATCAAATAAAGCAGCAGTTGTACATGCAGATGCAGAAACTCAGTCTGCACTTCCCAAGCCCATCATCAGACCTTGGGAATAGCTTGTCCACAACAAGCACAGAACTGGTCTTGGATATGACAAGGACTTGTCCTTTCATATTCCAGACTACTCAAATCACATTCAGTTTTAGAGTGCTGGATTCATTCATGACAGTTCACCTACTCCTCATGACAGTTCAACTTCAGCTGTTCTGGACTCTGCCCCTCTTCCACAGCAACAACAACAACAACAATAGCAGATTGTGAAATGCCAACACTGTGACCGAGTTGGCCATCTAAAAGATCACTGTTTTGATCTTCATCCATGTAAGCATTGTCATAAAACTAGCCATTCTTCACACAGATGCTTCAGCAACAAAC
>APFE031239174.1:57091-107028 GCA_000404065.3 Pinus taeda
AAATTCAGAGAGGCAAGTGTCACAGGAGAAGTTTCTGGAAGATTCCATGATCATCCACCTTGCAAACTGTCTCTGCCATTTATCTACTCTTGCCCATCGCACCCTACAGAAGGGCTTTTTAGTATGCGTCACACTTTTTGCATGTAGCAGGTGAGATGCATCGCACCCTTAGCTCTAAGCAGTCTGTATGGTCTAGTTTTGACCAGTTCTGAGCAGTTTTCCATGGAGAACTTCTGGGAGATGATGTAATCAGCTGACCTTGTTCCTTTAGGGTGTGAAACAACACTTTTATGAACTCAAAAGCCTTTGGTTTGTGGACATATATGATTGGGGTTGCAGTGCCCAAATATGTCTATAACAATCTCTCTCTTTTTGCATAACTAAATGAATCAAGTTTAAAGGGTGGAATTCATTGGTGTTTCAGTGCACTGCCTTGGGTTTTATTTAGTTTTACATGTTTTCTACTGTCTGAAGAGGACTCATGACACTTGCATGCCCTCTCTAGCTCCTCGCCAATCTTTAGACTCACCATTAAACTCATTTCAAAGTGCTAAAACACTTGCCTACCTTGCCCCACAGAAACCTCTGCAAATCTGTGTTGATTTCCCAGACCCAAAGCTGCCTTCCCCATCTGATCCAGCAACCAATCATTAAAATCAATCAAATTCCTCTGAGCAAACATACCTAGCCTAAAATTAGTATTTATATCAGTCATCTCCAGCCTTCCTTGATATATTTTCATTGAGATTGACAAGGAGAGAGCCCTCTCCCGACCTGGTAGGGCTAGATACCAAGTTAAGCATGGTTTGATGTTACCCTAGACCTGCCTTTCTTAGCCTAAGGAGATTTAGGCTCTAACATAGTGCCGACCATAATAGGGAAAGAATTGAAAACTATTGCCCCATTACATTAAATAACTCTAGACTTTTGGATGATGAGTTTAGAATTTAGTAGGCTGACAAGATTGTAATGTAAATTTGATTTTTGGGAATAATTCAACAACTGCCTTCCAAATGATACACTAGGGTCAATCCTAATCCTAATCCTCCTCCCGTGTATAAAACCCAAATCTCATTCCAGGAATTCTCTGCCAAGAAAGTTATGTGATTCCTGTGTTTAGATCTCATTCGTGCCCGGTTGCTTTTGAATATCTTGAAGATCTCCCATTTGATGAACATTTTGATCTATCTTTGTTTGAAACTAAGTTTGAAAGTGCAGTTGGTGCTACTGTTCTAAATCCGGAGTTTGTCCAATATCTTGAGACTGAAAGAGAAAATAGATCAATTGATGCTTAAATTCTAAATCTTCAAACTTCAATTGTGGCTACCAATATTCTCGAGTTCTTAGAATCTGCATCTGCTATTCTTGGTTCATCCGTTGTTGTGTCTAGTTCAGAAATTCCTACTAAGCCTCCTTTTATTCCCACCATTCCCGTGCAGCCCACCATATCTGATCAGAGATCTATAGTCTCTTCTCCCCCATCAACCCCTTCAACACCTCAAACATCAAATATTTCTTCATCCCCTTCGACACCTCATACAACCATCACATCAACTACTATCATTGTTCCCACTCCTCCTACATCCCCAAGGCCAGTTTCAAATACACAGCGAGCAATGGCTGCCAGATATGCACCTCTCGTTTTGCCATAGAACTTGGATGCTATGCCTACTGATTACCAAAGTAAAATCTCATTGTTTGATGCTACCCAAGGTATCACAGCACATCAGCATGTTGATAAGATGAGTGATTTCTTTGATCTCCATGAGATAGATGAAGAGAATGTGACTATGAGATTATTTATGCAAAATTTTGGAGGAGAAGTGTGAAAGTGGTTTAGAGCATTGCCTGCTGGAACTATCAATACATTGGCGGTTCTTCAAAGACAATTTCTGGATCATTGGGAGGTAAAGAAAAATCCACTCCAAATCCTTTCCAATTATGAAAACATAAAGAGGAATGTTGGTGAAAGTGTCTAGGATTAATGTGTTAGATTCAATACTGTTTATAATGTTATTCCAGCTGATATCAAGCCACCAATGGGGCTGGCTTTGATAAAATTTCCCGATGGCTTTGATCTCGACATGGCATATCAATTAAGAGAAAGAGACCCGGCTACATTGGAGGATATGCAAAAAATTGCAGTGAGTGTGGAGGAAGCTAAGAGAGATAGGACAAAGACCGAGAAGAAGGTGACCATAAAGGAAGAAGCTTCTTCCTCAGATCATTTGCTTCGTAAGCTTGAGAATATGTTCGATAGATTAACCATTGCAGATAAGCTTGAGACTCAGGTTAGAAATCCAAATTTATGTGGTCAGCAGCAACCATAGTTCAGAATTAAGCAACGAGAGCAAAGAGCGCAAGATCCATCAGCTCAACAATAGGTCAAAACACCATTATAGCAAAACTATGTCCATGGCACTGAGTCAGAGGATGATGAAACTCCAATAGGAGAGGAGAATCACTTTTTTACACTAGATGGTTTGCCAATTTATGTCACCGAAGATGAGGAGTATTCAGAAAGCCCAGCTGTACAAAAAGATGAAGATTTTATATTAGAAAATGAAACAATCCTAGAAGAAGAATCAGATGAATATCAGAGGGGATATATGAATGCATTGACAACGCAGCAAAGACAGTACTCACTCAAGAGCAGGGATGTACCGAACAATCCAATTCAGAATTGGAAGGAAGCAACACCACCAAAGAATGATTCTCCAAATGTTCAGAAAAAGGGAAAGGATCCAGCAGATCCTACTTCCAGCAAAATACAATCAGCAAATCAAAAGTCAAATCAGCCAAGTGCAACAAAGGAGAAGACTGAAAAGAAAGATGCTCCATTCAAAGAGGTAGAGAAAACTACAGCCTTTAGCTTAGAGAATGATATTGCTAAGTTAAAAGTGTCAATACCTTTGACTGAATCAATGAAAAATAGCAGTTATAAAGGTCAAGTGTCAAAGATTTTGAATATATATCCCCTGTCTAATATGGTTAATGTGGAAGATGACCAACCCGAGCTTATATTTGGTCTGACATTAGAAGGCAAATCTGAGGATAGTGATGTATCCCATATTTACATCAGCCTTAGATTGCATGATTATGTTTTTCACAACGCCATGTTTGATTCAGGAGCGTCTCACAACCTCATGCCAAAGGAAATTATGGAAAAATTGGTTTTGGACATCACTCGCAAGTATCACGATCTTTATTCCTTTAATTCTGGTAGGGTCAGATGTATTGGTCTCATTAAAGATTTGGTTGTGACTTTAGATCATATTCCAACAAAGAATGTTCTTATGGATGTAGTTGTGGCCAACATTCCCCCTAGATTTGGCACGCTTTTATCTAGGTCGTGGGGTGCAAAATCCAAAGGGACATTGTAGTTAGATTTCTCCTATGCCACTATTCCTGTCTTTGGTCAGTTGAGGAAATTATATAGGGAGAAAAAGATGAAGTATATGATCACGAGCAAGGAGAAACCTTTGAATCATCCAATTAATTATGTACATATAGATTTAAAATCTTTTGTTCTTTATTCTGACAGTGGTTTCAATTATGTAAACAATCAATTAGTTAAAGTTGAAGATATTCTAGAGATAACAGAAAATTTCAGAGCAGTACTTGATCAAGAGAGACAAAGGCTTGAAAGTACCGCTGAACAATCAACATTCTGCCAGCAGCAGAAAATTGATGGACATCATCCAAAGGTAGAAGAGTAGACAAAATTCCAGCACTTGGAGGAAGAAGCCGGTTTGTGGAGTATGGATTTTGATGGAGCAGTAGGTAAGGATGGTGTCGGAATTGGTATTTAGATACGCAGCCCTGTTTTCCTATCAAATAAAGTCCCAATTAATGTAAGAGTTTGTTCATATAAATTGGCTTTTGATTGTTCCAATAATGAAGCTGAATATGAGGCACTAATTGCAGGCTTGAAAATCCTCAAAAAGTTGAATGCAAAGATAATTCAGTTTATGGTGACTCTGAATTAGTAATCAAACAAGTCAAGGGTGAATACCAAGCCAAACATCCTCGAATGAGGGCTTACCATAATGCGGTTTTAGATATTTTGAGGTTGTTTCCAGATTATACTTTGACATGTGTCCCTCGTGTACAAAATATTATTGCAGATTCCCTTGCCACGGCTGCAAGTAACTTAAAGATCTCGATGAATTCAAACAATAAGTTTTAAATTCATGTGAAGCATTTCCCAGTTGTCCCTGATAATCTAAGATATTGGCAGGTGTTTCAAGATGACAAAGAGATTGAAGAATTTATGCAAAATGAAGGCAAATATAAAGACACTTCTATAGATGGTGAGCAAGATGATGGTGAACCAGACATAGAGGTAAATATGATGGAAGTTTTGCAGTTGAAGGACAATGTCATCCCTAAAGGACTTATACCTTCAGAGGAATTATTTGACCAAGATGATGTAGCCCGAAAGCCAAGCTTAGTGTCGACCGAAAAGGGATTTGAAGATGTGAATATCGGAATAGCAGAAAATTCAAAGATGGTGAAGTTGTCAAAGGCATTACTGTTATCTAGGAATAGTGTCCACTCGGATGCTGCTATTCCCACTAAGATGGGTGGCTATCTTAGAAACAAACAATCAAAGTCTACTGTTGTTTCATTTTATGAAAATAGACGAGAGAAGGACCAAGAAGACCAACCTAAGTCTTGTGCTTGATTTCCTCTCCTTCTTGATAGAGCTTCGCCGCTTGTTCTTTGTCTACCCAGCTTCAAAAGAACCTGTGGAATCACAGCAACATACTACTATCCAAGAAACAAAGATCTAAATTCATAAATAATATAGGATCAGATGTGTATTAACCATATACATGCGTATATAAACAAGTACACAAGAATATGGAAGGAAACAAGAATAGCTTTATTCATATGAAAAGTAGCAAGAGGATTACAATCATGTGCTCCGAACCAGCATCATCCTCCAGCTAAGAAGCCCTTCTTCACCTCAAGTAAAGCTTAGATCACCCAACACTGTGAATGTACACCAGAAAACTAACAACACTTCTCTATAAGATACAAAATTCCAGCCTCTGGATCTCTGTGATGAGGGATCCATATATAGATGATTACAGAGAGGTGAATCATCTTCTGGGATCTTGATTAGTGTCTTCTCTCTGATAGTTCCTGCTTCCACTTGGAGAATGATGATCTCTTACTCATCCTTGGTCGAAAATAGAGAGGCAAGTGTCAGAGGGGAAGCTTCTAGAAGATTACATGATCTTCCACCTTGCATTTTTGTCCCTGCCATGTCCGTTCCCGACCATCGCACCCTACATAGGAGAAAATCAGTATGCATCGCACCTTGTACACTGGGAAGGTGATATGCATCGCACCCCCTACATTGAGCTTTCAGTATGGTCCAGTTTTGACCATTTATAAGCATTTTCCAGTGGAGAAATTACGGGAGATGATGTAATCAGTTGACCTTGTTCCTTTAGGTAGTGAAGCAACACTTTTAGGGACTTAGGAGCCCTCAGTTTATGGACATTTATGATTGGGGTTGAAGTGCCCAAAAAAGTCTATAGCAATTACCTCCCCAAGTAAAGGCAAAATACATTAGTTTATTGTCTTCATTTACTGATGTATTTGCATGGGACTATACAGATTTGAAGGAGTACAATAAAAGTATCATTCAGCACATCATTCCAATCAAGCCAAACCAGAAGCCATTTCGCCAGAAGTTGAGAAGGATAAATCAAAAGTTGTTGCCATCAATAGAGAAGGAAGTGAATTGATTGTACAAGGCTGGTATAATCGTTCCAATAAGATTTTCAGATTGGATCTCCAATTTGGTGCCTGTGCGGAAGAAGATAGGGGAGATTAGATTGTGCATTGATTTTAGAAATTTGAATAAGGTGTCTTTGAAAGATAATTATTCATTTCCGAAAATGGACCTCATACTCCAAAGAGTAGTTGGAGCATCTCGTATATCACTGTTCGACAGGTATTCCATCTACAATCATATTTTGGTCCATGAGGATGACAAGGAGAAAACAACACTCACCACTCCGTGGGGGACATTTCACTATGCCAAAATGTCGTTCGGTTTAAAGAATGTTGGTGCAACATTTCAGCGAGCTATGGATATTTCCTTTTCAAATGAAAAAGATGTATTTTTAGTAGTGTATCTTGATGATTTGACTATCTTTTCAGATTCAGATGAGGAGCATCTTTACCATCTAAAAATTGCTTTTCGGCGTTGCAAAAAATATGGCATATCACTCAATCCCAAAAAGAGCTTGTTTGCCATGGATGAGGGGAAGCTTCTCAGTCACATAATATCCAAGGAGGGCATCCGCATCGATCTTGCTCGAGTGAAAGCCATTCAGAAAATTGATTTTCCTCGTAGTAAAAATGAGATCCAAGCATTTAATGGTAAGATGAACTTCTTACGTCGTTTTGTGCCAAATCTAGCTGAACACTTGAGGGAAATTACAAATATGTTGAAGAAAGATAGTGTGGTTAAGTGGACCAAAGAAGCCATGAAGTCTTTCAACCTGGTAAAGTTGGCTCTTTCTTCAGCTCCAATTTTAATTAGCCCAGATTATTCCCAATATTCCATATTATTTTCATTCGCTTCTGAGCATACTATGGCAGCAGTTCTAATGCAGAAAAGAGACCAAATTGAAAAGTCAATTGTCGTTTTCAACAGGACAATAAGAGATGCAGCCTTAAAATATAACATTATTGAGAAGCAAGCTCTTGTCTTGGTGAAAGCTTTGAAATATTTCCGGGTATATATTCTACACTCTCATATTCTTGCTTATGTCCCTAACGCAGCCATCAAATATGTTTTGGTACAAACAGATCTGGAAGGGAGACAAGGCAAATGGATAGCAGCTTTGTTAGAATATGACTTGGAGATAAAGCTAACAAAGCTCATCAAGGGGCAGGGTCTAGCAAAATTGATGGCGAAGTCTAACTTGCATGCCTTGGACATAAACCTAATTGTTGCTATGTCCGAAGAAGATGAAGATAGTTCACTCGTTCAGGTATCTGAAATTTTTCTCCATTCTCCTTGGTATTCAGATATTGTATATGTGCTCCAGCGCCTTTCACTGCCACCGGGGATGGCTAAAAATAAAAGTAGAACTCTGAAACTAAAGGCTGCTAAATTTTGTATTATGAATAATGCATTTTATTGGGAAGATTCCAGAGGTATTTTGCTTAATTGTTTGGTTGAGGAGGAAGCAAAACAGGTCATGGATGATTTTAACAAGGGAGACTGTGGAGGTCACCTATTTTGGAAGACAACGGCTAACAAAAATTTTAGAGCAGGGTACTATTAGCCTACCCTCTTTGCTGATGTTTATAAAACTGTCACAAGCTGTCATGAATGCCAGATTTTTCAGGGAAGGAGGAAATTGTAGCCTCTACCTCTCAAGCCAGTTGAAGTAAGTGCTTCGTTTCAGCAATGGGGCCTAGATTTTATTGGAGAGATTCATCCCACATCTTCAGCTCAGCACAAGTGGATCTTAACAACGACTGATTATTTTACAAAATGGATTGAGGCGATCCCCACTCGGCAGGCGACAGATGCGGTAATAATTGAGTTTCTTGAAAATAATATTTTGTCACGCTTTGGTTGTCCTAACAAGCTGATTACAGATAACGCAACAGCTTTCAAGTCCAAAAAGATGATTGATTTTTGTAGCAAATATCAAATTACCTTGGGGCATTCTATTGCATAATATCTACAAGGTAACGCATTTGCTGAATCTTCGAACAAATCATTGGTCAACATCATAAAAAGGCTACTGGAAACAAAAAAAAAGAGTTGGCACAAGAAATTGGTTAATGCACTATGGGCAGATAGAGTAAGTCAGAAGAAGGCAATCGGCATGTCTCCGTTCGAAATAGTATATGGTATTGACACGGTGTTCCCAACATCTCTCGCAGTCCCGGTTGTAAAACTTTTGCAAGAAGCTGGCAACGAGGAGGATCATTTTTAGCGAAGAATAATCCAAATGATCCATTTACAACAGATGAGAGAGGAGGTTTTTCATAATACCTTCAAGCTATAAGACAGAATTAATAAAATCTATGATCGAAAGGAAAAGGTAGATAAGTTTCAGATTGAAGACATAGTGCTAAAGTGGGATGCTAGAAATGAGGACAAAGGCAAGCACGGAAAGTTCGAGAATCTGTGGAAGGGACCATATAGAATTGTTTCATATCGAGGTCAAAATGCTTTTCTCCTCAAAGAAATGAATGGGGAAGATTGTCCAGGAGGGCCGGTCAATGGTCGACCATTGAAACTGTATTATCTTTGAGAAGTTTTTTGTTGTCATAATTTTTCATTGTACATACTATTTTATTTCCTTCATTGCAAAGTGTGTACTGTCATCACTCATTCAGTTTGGGGCCTGAAGTGAAGGCTATAAAGCTGAATGTATGATTTCGGTTTTTGGTCATTTAGCATGGCTTGTTTGAGGCAGTTTTCAGTCAGTTTTCATTCTTGTAGTTGAGTCAGTTTTGAGTCAAGATATTGGTTTTAGTTTGCTGCAGCTATTGACTCCATTTTGCCCAATGGAAGAGGCACTACTTTGCTTTTCTAGAGATCTGTAGTTCTTGGCACCTCCCAGGAGCTACCATCCCCATTGGAGCCAATGTTAGTGTCGGTATCTTCATCCCTCCATCAGTGATCAAATTTATCTTTTTGCATGCATGGTAAGTGTCCCATCCAATCAGCTGCATTCCATTAGGTCATGGATCAACTAATGGTAGTGGTTCATTGTCAATTTCCCTCATGTCATTTACCTTTTGGCCTATTTTCACATATTCAAGTCATTTACAGTCATTTTTTGTCATTACATTTGCAAAAATCATTTTTAGGGTTTTAGGTCTCATTAGGTCTAGGGTTTGTCACCTTTGTCAGCAAAAAACTCAATAAAGGGTCAGCAGGCACATGAGGAGGTCTAATAAGTTCACAAAATCAACATTTCAATGATGATATGCTCAATAAGTGGTTTTTACCTCAAAAATTTGTTCTGAGGTAAAACAGAGTTTTTATTTTTATGTACAAAATTTTTATGTAATTTCAATATTTTCTATATGTATTAAGTTCAAAGCTACTGCCCTTTCTTAGCTTGCCAACTCCAACCACTGCAAAACAAAAACACAAGCATCAATGCATCAGTTTACCAAATGATTAAGAAAAGTCAATTTCAATGGAAAAACAGAGCTCAAGACCAAAAGTGCCTTTGACATTAGAAAAGTGGGTTTGAGAATAAGTAAAAATTTAAAGTCATTCATATTCAAAATGAAAGGAGTGCCATTTGTCATTTCATTGTGAAAAATACCCTTGGAGAGCAAAAAACGCGATTTAGAGCAAAGGAGACAAAAAACCCTATTTTTCAAGCAACTTGTCCTAGCGCTACGCATTAGAGGCAGTGCGCTGTGCATCAAGTTGGCGATGTACATCAGAGGCTTTCTTGTAGTGTAAATTTGAACGGGCGTTGCACATTGGGCCCAGTGCGTTGCACATCAGCCCAGAACTTGCCAAATCACTCCAAATCATGCCATAACCCTCAAAATTGCTACATTTTCATGCTACAAGTAAGTTAACATCCTCCCAAAGCTGAATTTGAGGTCACACTTGTGTTCTTCATAAATCTTGCATGTGGAAAATGAAACCCTAGCTTGTCATCATTGTTTTCCATTTCATTGTGCAATTTTCATTCCATCATCACAAAAAACATTATTAAACCATTTTCACTCTTTTATTACCCTAAAAAAACTCCATTTATCCCATTTTCCCATATCCCACTCCCCTAAAACAACTAATTCCCTCACCAAACCCTAAATTCCTCACTAAACCCTAGTTTCCCAAAACTAATCCCTTCATTCCCAATTCCATTTCCCAAGAGTAAAATCTCTTCATACTCATCACCATTGTCCTCCTTCATTACCATTTTTCATCATACCTTCATCGCATCATCTGCCTAAGACAACACTAAGCATCATGGCAAGAAATAGTGACTCAAGCTATGAAGAAGAACACAAAGTGACAGTTCAAGAGAAAGGAATGTATAGCCTAGGAGACCTGACGAGGGTGGGAAAATAATCAAAGAGGAGCCTATTAGCATTGTTGAACTTCTTGCTTGTCCCCTTTCCACCACTTGTTTCAGATACCAATCTTGCTTTGAGTTTTGTGAGATGTTTGAGAGGGTTAAGTATCATCATGAATTAGATAAGCAATTTGTCATCAACATGGAGGACAATACGGTACAACTTGTTGGCATCAATTTCACTCTTTCACCAACCATTATTACAGAAGAAAATAGGATGCCAGATGTGGGGGAAAGATGGAACAAAAGACAGAATATCAACAAATAGAACTATGAACCCTACATTAAAGCCAAATATTAGAGTAAATTGGGCAGGGTGTTTCCTTTTAATTTTTTGGAGGACTGGTATGTTCCACTAATGAAACTCATCAGTAAATACTTGACATGTGAGGGAAGGTTCTCCATACTCTATGCCTATCATATCATATTGCTTATGCATTTTACCAGGGTTAGAATGATGAGTATTCCATACTTCATTTGCAAAAACATAGAGAGGATGACTGTGCTTGCAAAGAGAAAACCATACCCACATCAGCTTAATAGAATTTATCACTTTGCTATCATCAAGATATTGTTGTGCATTAGCTCACTCAGTTGGGAGTGCCATGGGAAACCTTCATTTCCCATGAGATTTTCAAGGGGCCTCAAATTTTTGCAGAACCTCAAGAGGAAGGTGGACCTTTCGGGAAACAAAGGGGGCATGAAAGCAGAACTGAAGAGGCTCACATTCCCGTGTTTATAACTTATGGAAAGGGCACAAGAATATTTTTTGCAGCTTCCAAATGAGTATTATCTCCACCAGGGGTGGAAGGGGTCTCGTTCTCTTCACCAGACAACAGGCAAATGTTATCTTCACCTGAGGTGAAAGGGGTTTTGCCTTCTTCTTCAGCAGAACAGGTACAGGACAAAGGAAAGAAACCATTGCATGATGAAGGGCCTTCTGAAGGCCAAGACAGAGATTTTATTTTGGTTGAGGAAGAGGACACTGATTTGGGCTCCCAAAGCTCAAGACTCAAGGATGTGATTTTCAAGGAGAAAGAAGCTGAGATCCAAGCCTTATCACTTGACCTTGAGAGGGCTAAATGGGTCATTAATTACCTTGAGCAATAAAACAAGCAATTGGAGGACAAAAAAACAATTATGGAGCTGCAAACCATAAGGGAAAATTGGCAAGTGGCAAAAAGAAAGAAAATTCAAGCTGACTTCACTAGAGAAAGAAATAGAGGCGGACCGAGAATCATGGTTGGAAAGAGTGACTATCCACCTTGAGAAGCTTCTTGACAAGGCTAACAAGGAGAAGAACATGTTGCGCCACATGGCTTATCACTACTTGGCTCGGAACAAAACTTGCAAGACAAGGATAAGAAGCCTAAAAGCCAAGTTAGGGAGAGCCTTAAAAGCCAAAAAGGAGCAAGATAAACTTAGAATCTTGGCTGACGCTTCCTTGGCTTAGAAAATCAATTGATAAGCTTGCCTCTTGCCAATTTTGAAGCATTTTGGAGAAATTTTTGTCATTTCATAAATTTTAATTGCAAAACACAAGAAATTTCTTCTGATGCGCAACGCCACTAGCGCTGCGCATTGAGCTGGTTGGGAATTTTGCAAAATGGCTTGCATTTTTGGATTCCTCATAAAAAATTATTAAAACCCAAAAATTTTCATGAATTTTGGAGCAGATCTGGGTCACCTAAGGGGAAAAAAACACCTCAAAATGCCCTCTCTACCACTTTTTGGACCCACACGAAGCAGTCTTGGGAGAACTACATTTTGAAGGGGCAAATGGAAACCAAATCCAAAAATATAGTTTTCCTAGAAGGTAGATAGACAAAGCTTTCCAACAAGCCATATTGGAGTTAATTTGGTGAAGGGGAAGGCCTTCAAACTCAGTTTGGAAATGGCGTTGTGCATCAGGCAAAATTTTGCCAATTTTGCTCAAAATACTCAGATTTTCGCCTAGTTTTCTACTAGTTTGAATTTTTCTTCTCTCATGGTCAAATTCATGATGTAATATGATGCAAATGAATGTGCTATGATGTAAAAATGATGAAAAATGACTTAAGGAGGTAGATACATAAGTTTTAGGTGGTTTTGAGCTTAATGAATCAGTTTCCATAGTTTTAGAGGCAAGCTGTTCCACTGCCTATTTTTCAGTTCCTAGTTTAGATCTTGTTGAAATAGCTCCATGACTCATGGATTCCACCCCTAATGGCTAGCATAGGTGTTTTGATGCCTATATCTTGTACTTTATTAGTCATTTGTCAAGGTTGAACACTTGTGGATGCTTTGAGCTACTTTGTACATCACTTCTGCAGTTTGGCAAGGAAATAAACCAGGGTTTTGCAGCATTTTGTGGGATTCTTGTGGTAATGTGAATTAGCATTGTTTTCTTCTCTATAATTCAGTTGATCTTATGTTTATGTGTGCCATCATCTCTCTCTTTCTCCATAACTAAATGAATCAAGTTTAAAGGGTTGAATTCATTGGTTTTTCAGTGCTCTGCCTTGGGGTTTATTTAGTTTTACATGTTTTCTACTGTCTGAAGAGGAATCATGACACTTACATTCCCTCTCCATCTCCTCGCCAATCTTTAGACTCACCATTACACTCATTTCAAAGTGCTAAAACACTTGCCTACCTCGCCCCACAGAAACCTCTACAAATCTGTGTTGATTTCCCGAACCCAAAGCTGCCTTCCCCATTTGATCGAGCAACCAATCATTAAAATCAATCAAATTCCTCTAAGTAAACATACCTAGCCTAAAATTAGTATTTATATCAGTCATCTCAAGCCTTCCTTGATATATTTTCATTGATATTGACAAGGAGAGAGCCCTCTCCCGACCTAGTAGGGCTAGCTACCAGGTTAAGCATGGTTTGATGTTACCCTAGACCTTCCTTTCTCATCCTAAGGTAGATTTAGGCTCTAACATGGAGGTGAAGCTATGATACAACGAGATCACACTCATTACTTAGCATCACTACAGCTCTACATGGACACCACCATCAGCATGAACATACCAGCACTGTCATGTCGAGTCATGTCATGAGTCGTCTCGGCCACATCACTGTAGGAATTTACAGGGTAAGTTCCTCAGACAGAACACCAAAAGGAAACTGGTCACAAACAGATCACAGATCAATACACCAGTATTTTGACGTGGTTAAAACCCTCAGAGAGGGAAACAGTCCACGGCCTGCGCCAACGTGGCTACTACAGGCCATTTATTAATAAAAGAATGAAAATTTACATAAGCTTCTCTCATGCATGGTTAACCTACAAATGACCCTCCATGCGCTTTAAATAGAATTCATGGACCAATCGGGTGTCAAGCCACGGATCAAGTGTCGGTAATACCGAGGAGAGAATGAACCGTCAGATTGTAAGTTACAAAATGTACAACGGTAAAGAAACACACTTTACCTAACTCTATACCTAACTCTACACTAGACCAAGTTGAACTTAACTATTTCCTATGTGTCGGAATATCCTAACAATCACTACTATAGACCATACTAATGTAATCAATATAATCTAATGTGTAAGTCCAAGAGACCCACATAAGAAGTTGAAGGGTCATGTCAGTTGAAGATTCATGTAAGTCAAACAGTCATGAGGGAAGTCGAAGAGTCACAAGGGTCAAGTTCACCCTTGGCTATATATACCCCTCATTTGTACATGCAAATGGAATTTTTACCTTGGCTCCTCCCACATAGCCTTGAGAGTCTGTAATCTTTTCTTTGAGGAGCGATTTGTGGCTCCAATGCCCCACTATCAAGGTTAGTGATGTATGGTGTACGGATGTATCTTGGAACTTTTTCTTAATTCAAAGGCCTATTAACAAGCCAACACGTTTTCACACATGTATTGTATTCATTTGTAAAACTATTCTTTGGACACTTGTAATGGATGTGGTTTAACCTGTGCTAATATAGTTGAACTATTTCAGTTATTTTAGTGCATATGTTGTTGGAAATGTGTTGTATCAGTTGTTAACATTGTCTCACCTGTGTGGACTACTCTGCTGACACCCAACAAACTCATTCTTGTAAACTTGTTATAACGACCATCACACTCATGTGGACTACTTCGTTGGGTTTTCTACATGCTATCTGTTCACTTTTGTGTTTATGACTACACATGTGTGTGGAATACTCCACCAAAATTTGCGTAGATCCTACTACGTTGTGTGTCTCTAACAGATTTGGGACTAATCCCTTTTGACTTGAGACTCAATCTCACCCTCTCCCTCTACAGTGAAAGAACTTTGACACAAGTGACACTAACCACTCACCAGGCACATGAGCCCATTTTTTTGAAGACTAAGTATACCACTCTCATGTGCTGACAAGCAAGAGCAGAGGCATATCTTTAAGATAATGGAAATTGGGCCATCACACCGGATGGGTCTCCTACACCAAACGGTGTGAGGTCTAGTTGGGACTTCATTCCAGGGAGATCCCTTGAATGTTGGCAGATCTAGAATCGTCAACAAAAGGCCATATAGACCATAGAACTAGGACTTTTTTAAGGAGTAGAAAACCTTTAGGCTAGAGGTCATTTTTCCTTTTATAGGATGTGTTTGCCTGAATTAGAGTAGTAGATCATTGTAGTTATTTTGCACCTTGCACCACTACACTAGGTGTTTTCTTTCTCTTTGTTACGCTCTTTCTTCATATTTACCCTTTAGCCTTCAGAGTTTTGTTGTGTCCTGCAGCTTTATGCCCCCTAGGTGTTTTTTGCAAAGAAGTTTTGGCCTTCGCTTCTAGTTTCCATTAGGACATCTTGTAACTCCTACTCAATGAGTCAAGGTCCCTCCACCTAGTCCACATATAGGCTCTAGTTCCTCTAATTCCTCCTATTAATCCTCAAATTCCAAATACTCTCAACCCTTAGCTACTACCATGTCAGGAGCTAATGTGGTTGGTGAAAACCCCAATGGTAAAACTGGTCCTAACCAGGGTAACCCTCAAGGAGGCGATATTAGAACCTTTTCAAGTATGGGCACTAGTCAACCCTTACTGCCCTACACGGTTGGTTTGAGTCTCCCTTATTTGAACTAGTTTTTTAAAAATTCTCTTCTCCATAACCAAACTTGGCCACCTATGCCAACTAAACTTCCCTTAGGTATCCCAAAAATTTGAATGGAATCCTAGAGAGGATCCCACCAACCACAGTCACTCATTCCATATATGGTTCTCTTCCAATTCTATCACAGATGACTCCATTCATCTACACATTTTCTAATGCACTCTCACAAGAGATGTTACCAAATGGTATGTAGACAAACCGTGTGCCTCTCATTCCACATTTAAAACTCTAGCCAACTCCTTTTTATCATATTTCCAATTACTTCTCCACTACGACATTGGTACTAAACTCTTGACTTCTTTCTATCAAACTCCTACCACTCACCTTTCTGATCATGTATAAGAATGAGGCAAAAATAAGATATTATGTAAAGCTATGAAATTCGAGGATTGTGTCTATATAGATTGGTTTTTGCAAACTATTTTGGCCCCCATTCGTAAATATGTCGCCTAACATTTCCCTCAAATACAGGAAGAAGCTCTCCAAATAGCTTTGAAATGCGATCTGGTATATGCCCAATCAAGTTATGTTTATACTAATCTTCCTTACCTTCCTAGTCCTAGTGCTTCATCTGCACCGAGGGAATCTCATGTCGTTGATAGTATCATTGGGTCAATATGTTACCCTCAACCATCACCATATTCTCAACCTCTTATGAGTTATGGTCAAGCTCAGGGGAGACCGGTTCCACATATTCTTATCCTCTTACTGATACCCCATGTGTTAAATCTTACCAAGGCATGAGTACGTCATATGCATATTCCCATCCACATTAGTTGATGTCAGGACTAGTTGTTACTCAGCCTAGTTATTAGAACTTTTCCATGAATCCTTATTACCAATATGCACCGCCTAGTGATCCAGCCCCAATGACCCCAACACCTCAAACTCACATGAATTAACTACCTTTGTTGCTGCAACAACAACCTCCTCAAGGAAAATTCTATTCATAATAGAATGTTTCCCCTCCCCCCAATCCCAAGAGAAGAACAAGGGGAAAGGTAACTAGAGTCACCCATCTCAAGGAAACCATAGGAACCAGGGTCATCAACCTAATCCAAATAGGGGTGACGAGTCCAACCTTGTAACCCAACAACGGGAAGACAACCCAAGCATAACAAGGCTCTTCAAACCAATAAACCTTGTACCTATTATTAGACTTATGGTCATTACACTCATGAGTGTTCCCTTCATTAGATGTGCAAAGCATGGGAAGACCAAAAAGCTTCCTATAGAGGGAAGAAACCTATCACTCCATCCACTCCTTCTTCCATGTAGCTGACAATGTTGAACAACCCATTCCCTCACTAAGGATATGTGGCCTCCCATGTTGGCTAGAATCCTCCACCTCCTCCTCCTTTGTAGCCTAGGAATGGGTCATATCAAATTCTCATGATGAATTATGAAGGTTTCAACCTTCAAACTTGGTCATGCCAATATGAAAAACCTCCTGAGAAGTCAGTGACCAATGCTCAGCATAAAATTTCCACTGAGCCTCTTTTTTCACCAAACGATACCTTATAGATCCCTCAACCTAAGGTAGACGTTCAACTGAAGGTCACCAAAGGATCGTTACATCAAAACGCTATTGATTCTCGAGTTACCCATACTTATAGTATATTAGATGACTTAGCACAATCTCCTGCTGCTATGTCAGTGTTGGAAGTCCTCCAGATGTGGCTATCATAATGGATATCTCTACTATTTTATTTGGGAATTGTGGACCCTTCACATGATCATATGATCATTTTTTATGTTGACACTGTGCATCAACCTCACCTTCCTCCCTTTGTTGCTTTCCAAATACCTATCTCTATCAAGAATTTCATTGTTGAACAATGTATTGTTGACGAAGTCACATACACTTGTGTGATGGCCACTACTATCTAGAAAAAATTTGGGTCTCCCAACCTTTCACCATTTATCGTCACTCTTTTTGCGCATGATGGTCACCCCTTGCAATCCCGTAGTATATATCAAAATTGTCTTGTCTCAGACTGGAAAAACATTGTGGTTAATGTTGAAATATTTGATGCCCCTGTTGACTATAACCTATTACTTGGTCATTGTTTCATGTATACCATGAAAGTGGATGCATCTTCTATCTTTCGCACCATGATCTTCCCCCATAATGGGAAGAATATCACCATTGATTGAATAAAGTACTATGATCCTCAATCCCAAAGCTCTTGTTAGAATGCCATATCTTCAATGGAGGGAAACAATTCCATGCATTCTTTAACTAAGATATCCCCTGGGGTCTATAAGGATTCCACATTGCTTGGGGCATATTATGGCCCATCGCTTTTTCCTAGTGATCCTAGCTCTTCAAGTGTTTTCATACTTCAAGCATCACAAGTTTCCAAAAGGCAATCCAGTAAGTCTTTCCAACACTCAACTCCCCAAAAACATCTTTCTCCAGACTCGTCTAGTCCACTAGGAGGCATTCCTCTAGGCCACCATCCATTTGGTCAAATACCTTTCTTATTCTTTCCAGCATGAATATTTTCCACTCATATCATGGCTATGTTGAGTCTTACTAATATGACTTTGGGGATCCCAATTTGGTACTTCAATCCTCCTGCAAACACTCCTCCCAACTAGCTCAAGCCTTATGTGGCTTTAACTAGAGTACAACTAGTTGCTACCACCCCTACCTTTGCTTCAATTCCATAGAAACCTCAGCAGGAAGCTACTACTTATGTGAAAGCATCTGGTGGGGGAAAAGCCTTGAAAAAATGGGGCAAGGATAATGTAACCTAAGTGGAAACCACTCCTACTAAGGCACCTAAGCCTACTCCTCCATGTGTTTTGTGCAATTTTCATGGTCATGCCACTAATAATTTCCTTGATCTTCCCCACATTAAGACCATGGTTTCAGAATCCAGAATTCAACCCAATCTTAATGTCCCTAAGGCACAAGTCACCTTACCTATATCTGTCAAGAAAAATAAATCCTTATGCACAAATCACTCATGCACTTAGTGTAATATGTACAAACATTATTCTCATCATTCTCTTCATCTCAATATCTTTCACAATACACTTCATGTTATTTTTGACCTAGAAACTACTCGTAGTGACCCTCCTCCTTCTCAACATCAGGATCCTAGCACCAAATCATCACCAAGATAGGAGGATACTCAATTGTAACACCCCCTCCCAACTCTACCCAAAGTAACTATGCCAACCAAGGTAAACATGAGAAGAGAGGCTATTTTGATCCAATTTGACCTCCTATGTCACCTTATGGAAGTGGATTTGATGGAACATCACATACAATCATCCAACATCATCAACAAACCCCTCAGGAGACAAGTTATCCACTCAGACATCCTATCCTTGGGTCCCATTTCTATTATACAACTCTTAGGCCTCATTCACTCTCATGCTATGGGCAAAGGAGTGTCCATCAACTTAAAGTCACTCTCATAGGCCTGCCTTCCAGTGATTGTGGTCCAGAATTTCCAATTCTATGCCACCGACCCCAAGATTTGAGCTACTTTTCTAGCCCTGAATCCTAGCCTCTACCAAAAACTTGTTGTAACTTTTAGAAATCATTAAAAACATGATAATCATGCTGATCAATAAAAAATAACCCTCAGGACAAGGCTTGAGCATCCCCAACTAGGACTAACATTCTATAAAACACTTGGCATCAATGCAACCTACAGGTCTAGGATACAAGACATAGCATAAATGACTAAAACAACTTATGAAACATAACTATAAAGATCACCTCCTTCTCCATTGAACTACTACATCATCAATTAGGTCTTGCATCAATCCATTTAACAGTTACAAGTAAATAAATGAAATAACCTTGACATGAACCAGTCATTCAACCATGATTATAACCAGCATAAAGAAATATAAGTATCATAGATATGACAACCATTAAATCCACATATAAATTAGTGCAAAATTAAGATAACTTAGCTTTTATTAATCATAGGAAAATCTGACAAGGTTCGAAACTTCTATGTACCACCCGACCATAGACATGGCTAAACCAAATCCCTCTTTCATCCAATCACCCCTATGCCATATTCCAAGCATGAATGTGGGATCTCATAGAACAATCAATCCAAGAACAACCAAGGGAATCCAGAGGTCAAACCACCCTCACCCTCATCAAACCGTGGTCACACCAAAACCAATGCTCCGATCACAACCAAACATAACTTGGAATTTCATCCAGAATCCATTGCTATCCTTGAGGTTTTTTTCATCTCCTTGTCTCTCAGGCTTTACCACAATCCAAACCTAGATTACTAGGTCCTAAACCAAGATTACTCCTTCAATATTTACCGTGTATCCCACCAAAACCGATCAAGGGAATCCTAGGACTTTGGGAATGAACTATGAGACCACCTTCGCCCCGGGTTCTAAAATCCATCAAGCAATTCCAAAGCTCAAAAACTGAAATAACATCCCAACATACCATGACATATAGAAAAAGGCTAGGCTAGGATGAAAACAACTTTCATAACCTATTAATACCATGCCACTGAAAACAAGAGAACGATACACCAACATGCAAAATCCATGCATGTCCAAACCAACAAGGTATTCACGTAAGCAAAATGCTACCTACAAGTATTCCTGTTGAAACTGCTTGATCCTGCTTTCCTTACCTTGATCCTTGCTTTCCTTCCTTTCCCTTTGCTTGCTTTTCCTTCCTTGATCCAAAGCTAGAGTGCTCCAAGAAAACTCTAAGTGACCAAGCATGAGAGAGAGAGAGAATAATGAGAGAGATCCAAACTTGAAATGACCAAGCTTACACTATCAATCCTAACACTGAGCAACCTTGCCAACTGATCATCAGAAGCCTATTTATTAATGAGGCCTCTAGTTTCTTCATTTTCCATTATTTTCCTTCAATTTCCTCCTCACATGCAACCTGTGACCTTTCACCTTCATTTTCTCCTAATTTCCTTTATTTTCATAAATAAATGAGCCAAAAATTCATTTTTTCCTTTTAATGCCTTTGCCTTAGCCTTTGCCAATTTTCCTTAGCGAAAACACACATCAAGTGATGCCCACCAAGATATATTTTCCCAAAATTCAACTTGGAATATGTGTCCTTTACCTATGGTCTTATTTTTCCTTTATTTACTTTATTACATGGAATTCTCACCAGGGATGTTACATCAATCCACCATAGTGATTCCTCCTCTTGATGTTGAAATGGTGGAAACTTCTATTCAAATTATTTACTTGTCATCATCCATAACATTGACTTATTCAAACTCATTGGGAGCTTATTATTGTGCTTATTTATATCCATCTTCTAAATACACTTCGATTTCAACATCAGTGGACCTTGAATCCACTTATCATATGTCTCCTCTTCATGATGATGCATATTTGAACCATGTCTCCCACAATGATGATTGGTTCCATCACCCCTTACTTCGAACCCATGAATTCAAACCACACCCACATTATGGCCATTAAATTTCCATTCAATTTTTGGGTAAGGGGACATCCACTTTTAAGACTCAAGGAGAAGCAATTCTCCCTAACCCTCCTAGTGCATCTAGTAGTATCTATTCTAGCACTGTTATTCTTCCCCACCTTGAATAAATTGTAGAGTCTTGTATCACTCCAAATCACTATGGGGATGATTCACTTAATCATCCCTACATCTTATATCAACAACCTATTCCCTTAGACATTATTTTTGGATAACCCCAGTGTCATATAGGTGAGCATCAGTTCATTATCTAGGAAGCCACTTTTTGGTATGGTGACACTATGCATGCAAATCTAGAAATTTAGTCCATTTGACTCACACATGTAATATGAAACAAGATATGTAATCCACCATTTCCTTTCTCTTACTACATCCATCATCCATTCTTCCCATAAGAATATAATCATAACAACAAATGCAGACAACACACTCAAGTGCATAACCATATTAGGTACCCAAATATTTATACATGTGTTTGGAATCCATTATTATTACTACATCCACCATGTCCATAACAACTATAACCATACATACAAAACTTGGGGGCACATATACCCCTACATCTACTCATTATCTTCTGGAGGATTTCGTGCCAATACGGAGAGATAATCGAATCCCTTATTTGATCACATGGAACACAATGATGCTCCACAAACTGATCTAAATGTCTCCCTTGCATATTTTAGAATATGAGCTCGCCAAGTTTTAGGGCTCTCTCCCCCTCTCTAAATTCTCCAATAGAACAATGCACAAATGAATTGGAATTGGGGGTACGAAGACCTTTAATAGGAAAAACCTTAATTTTTCCCTGGCTATTACAAGAAAATAATAGCTCTGTTTGATGAACCATCTACACCATTGTAAATATCTCACCAAGATCCATAATGGGTCTTCATTTTCTTTTGGTAATTTGAAAATTTGACAGGAAGCCAGTTTTTTGTGAGGTCTCGCTTTTCCACCTATTTAAATTTAAGCTCTTCATAGAAGGTTCTCTTACTCTAGCACCACTTTGTATTTTCACTTGTCAACTAGTTATGTGTTGGGTTTTCTCAAGAGTGACCACTTTTACTTGTGTTTTTAAGGTCCCCTTTGGGCCTTTCCCATGTGGAAACATTATTGAGTCACCCATGTTCAAAGCATTAGAGACAAGTCACCCTTATGTATCATGGAGTCTTTTAATGTCCCATTGAGTCCTATTATAGAATATATATTATCCCTCCATGTGTCACATTCATCCTTCCTCGCACATACTTTTCCTCCAATCATCCTGATCTGATTTTGAAAATCCTTTGTCTGAGTAATTAACCATCCCCTCTGAAATTGTGTTAGTCACTTCCAAGTCAACCTTCCATATTATACTATGACAAGGGAATTCATAAGTCCACCAGTCTCCTGATTTCCCCATCATCATCCCTGGTGTCAATATCTATCAGTCACATTCCTATAATCCTCGTGCCTTTCTTGAGGACTCCTTTTTGCCTCAACTCTGGTAGGACCCCTTTTATCAACTTTAGCACATCTATTCTAAGAGAGTGTTCTAGAGGGAGGTGTACCTTGGTTCCATCTTTCATCATTATCTAATGCCTTAAATCAAGAAAAATTAATAATCATTTCCTTTTGACTTCGTTGTTTCTTGTGAACTCGACTCTAGCTCCTTATCACACGATCGAGAATCATACACTTGATGGTCCAATGATTCAGTATATTGTCCCAACATTCACTGAGTGTGCATGCAATTTTCTAGACCTCGTGAGGGGGTGGCCCTTTAGGTAGCCCCCCACACTCTTGGAAATTAGCAGATCATGATCTAGCCTTAGACATAGTTTTGTAGTTTTGACTGACTCAGTTTCCACTGATCACAGAGCCCATAACATGAACCCCTCCTTCACACAGTTCATTCAAATATTAACATCCCTTTCCTATTTATCAAGGCTTATTTGGTTGTGATCACCCCCTCACATCAACTTGGGGTCATTTCATCCTTTTTACTCAGTTCAATAGTTTCCATTATATTAGCATTGTCCTTTGTCTTCTAGGAACATATGTATATATGGGACTCATTGTAACATTGTATTACTTTCTGGCCCATTGCGTAGCTAGCACATCATGTACCATGTATCATGTATTATGTCGCTCAAACCCACATTGTTGGGCACACCACTATTATTTGTACTAATTTATCTCAATGGTTATAGGTGTGCCTCCCTTGCCTCATTGAGATAATGTACACACAATAAAAAGGAGACTTCTATCTGACAAGTAGGTCTCACCTCCTCCAACTACATTTCTTCCCTATGCTTCAATGATCTCTTTCTCTCTCTCTCTTTGACTCCCCTTTAGTGTCTCGTGAAAGTGAACCTACAATGTATTTCAGTCAAACAATGTGCTCCTGACACTCATACATTGGGGAAAAATCTATTATCACCTAAAAAGTGATCACATACCCACTTTCTACTAAGATGATCAAAATATACAATGTAGTCTAGGTTTTACACATTAAAACACACTTTCACCTTAGGAAATCATTTAGAGAACAATTTTCCCAAAATTTTTGTGATCAAAACCCATAAGAATAATTAAATAAATAATTATTTATTTATTATTCCTTATTTATCTCCTATTTCTCTCATGAGATAATTATTAAACCATTATTTAATAATTATCTCTAACTCACTTTGACCGTATCTTCTTAAAGTAATTAACAAGTCATTTTTTATTTGTTAATTACTTCAACCATTTTCTAAATTAATTCAATCAACCGTTAATTTTTGAGTTGGTTTACAAAATAAATATGTTTGACCATTTCAAAGAATCTTTCCCCCTTTAAAATATAATAAAATATTCCTAACGGCTAGATCTCAATTCAGTCTAATAAGTTCTTTATTATTTTTATAGATCTAGATCTATCCTAATATTTTATTATAAATAGAGAGATTTTCTCCTCATTCTCTACATATGACCATTTCATCCTCGTCATTATCTTCTTATAGATTTTGAGCTCCCAACATTGATTTCAAACCACCATTTTCCTTTTCTGCCCATTGCATTAATTGAGAGAGAGAGATAATCGTATAGGCTTATGAAGCCCAAGAGATATGTCACTTCATCCTCAACGAAAAGTTATAGCTGAAATAGAGGGTCATAAAGGACCCATCCCACGAAGGGGGATGTTGTAGATCCAAGCCCACTTATTTTCCTCACTAGGTGTTATGTTTAATAATCTCTTTATTAATAAATTTTCCATTGGGCTTACATAATTTTGTGCACTGTTATTTTATTCTCAGTTTTGCATGCCATTTTCTATAGGGTTTCCTCATAACTATTTAAAATTTTTAGATATGAAGAGAATTAATAGGTTATCCATGGTTGTTAGGTTTACCTATCACCAATAACTAAAGTGAGGGTTTTTGGTACACATTCCAACAATTTTCACACTAATACATTTAGCATCGAACTCCCTTATATTGAAGAATCAAGTCTTCATAACATGACAGAAAAGGTCACCCATACAAAGAAGCAAATAAATAAGTTCATCCTTCATAATCTTGACATAAAGGTTGGAATCAACTTCACCAAGCTTTGTAAAACTGGCCCTACTATAATTGAGTTGGAATATTTCCTCATAGTCCTCTAAGGATCCATCTCGTCTAAGGATCATCCTAAAGATTTATTCCTTTGTTTCTTTGGACCTACAATAGTCCCTGTATTTTCCATTGAAGGCTTGTTGCATTTGGGCCCAGGTAGCGATTTTGTCTCCTAGTAAACTCATAAACTAGCATAAGGTTGCATCTTTGAGGATAGATGGAACCAACTTCAACTTAAGTTCATCAGAGGCATAGTCATAGGTCCTACAGACAACAACAAACTCCAACACGAAGGTGTCAATATCCTCAAAGGTTAGGCCATGGAAGTGTGGAAGGGAAACAAGTATTATATTCTTCATTATGGCCTCTCCATCAATTTCTCTGATAGGAAAATTCTCATTGTGCCTATTTTCAGTCATGGTTTGGGTAGCTGAGCTAGGTGTTTTTTTATCCTATAGGTTCTTCAAAAATTTCAGGTTGCTCACCTAAAGGGTTTTCAAGCTCCCCTGTAGTCAAAAAGGGAAGTTTGCAGTCACCAAAGAAGAATGAAGGTTGACTACCTGAGGGGGTGGGGATTTTCAGTAAGAATTTCCCTTGGTTATCCCTACTCCTAAGATGAGTGAAAGAACATGTTTCTTATTGAATTTTTCACTTTATTTCAAAATAATAAGACTAATGCAAAAAAGAAAAAAAGCAAGCAACTCTTAAGTAGAAACAAAACCTACTTAGACAACTCCCCGACAACGACTCCAAAAAGTGATGAGCCCTGGTATTACACCAAGGATGTTGCAACTCCCAAGGGCTTCTCAACTTAAATTATCAACCTAGGGTTCATAATAAGTTAGAGGTGGAACTGCTATATGCACAACAAGTTATGTTCTACTTATGTCACCCTCATTCATGAAACTAGGTCAAGTTATTTAGAGACCATTCCTCCAACTAACTACAATGAAAATTTCTTATGAAAGAAAAAATGAACATGATTCTAACTACAAAGGTGACAATGTCATTCATTAAGTGTAAATGTTAATTGGAATTACATGACAGGAAAATTCTAGTCTATTGTAGAAGTAAATCATGCTAATCTACATGCACACTTAATCAAATCAATAACCTACTTGGATGCATCATTTGTCTACTCACACTTGCTTAAAAAATGAGGAATCCAATCTCCAACATACCTATGAAGAAAAATATTAATTCTAACTTTGTTTTTCTATCTAATGGCTGAAGCGAGGAAATGATGAGATTGGAGTGGTCTTAAATTCTTCCCTAATAATCAGTTCATAGTGTCTTGAAGGCAGAGTAAGGTATATGAAGGTAGAAGGAGGTGAATGAAGGGTGTGGAATCTCCTTAGCCAAACCTAGTACCCATCAAAGGTCTATCTTGCACCAAATTTGATGCCCATAGTGTTCTTAATTTACCTTAATAGAGTGACTTCAGAGATAGATTTTGGAAGTAAGGTGAGGTTCCTAGGAAGAAGATGGAAAGGTCTAGGTGGATGTGGAAAGGTGTGCCCACCCCTGCAAATCAACACAGATCCCGCATCTAGTCAAATACATACATCAAATGATCATTATTGTATCAAAGTAAATTAACATGGTGTTGCGGCCTCGGAATTTTGCTACCAAAACTGGGGGATAAGCACCTAGTCCGAACCTTAAGACAACACCTTTTTCATTTAAAGTGGTGGCTCCAACTAGGGATAATGGACCCGTTTCCCAATGTGGGTTTTAAGATGAGAGTGGGTGGTTCATGAGTGTTTGTAATAGAATAAAGATAATCTAATTGACTTATTCTATGATGCAATTCTCTAACTAACTTATTCTAATATAAACTCGGGTATTTATGTGTGGTATGCTATTTACAAAGATATCTGCTTAACATGTGATAATAAAGATTGAACACAACTAAACAGAGATGATAACATATAAAGATAATTTCTTTGACTAAATAGTTCGTCAAATAAATTTATAAAATATATCGCATAGAAGATGAGTTATATATGAAAATCACAATTTCAGCTAGGCATCATACAAAAGTACAATTAACTCTTAACAGAAACAATAAATCTCACATATAATTCATGAAAGTAAAATTTTTCCACTAATTAAATGTAAACATAATCAATCATACAAGATAATAGTACCATATGTGTGAATTCCTGCTCATTTGACGAGTGACATAGACCAACTTCTTTCTTCAAATCAAATTGTCTCCCAAGAATACAATAGTGCATCAACAAAGGAAAGTAGTCTGATATCTAAAAGAAACAGTCATGTTCCATAATTTCACCAAAGCATTCACAAACTTACAATAGTGCATTCTTTGCAAATTCTTTTGATAAAATTCTGGACCCTTCTCTAAATGCATGAGAAGGGTATAAATACTATTCTAACTAATGTGCAAAAACATATTATACAAAAATTGAGGTTTCAAACAACCTTCATCCTAACTAGGTAACTAACTCCAAAAATAAACAGAGGGTAAATGAACAAAACTAAGAGGATGACTTGTTGTCTACCAGCTTGTCCTTCAAATCGCATATATTGGTCATCAGTTGAATTTGAGGAGGTACCCCAAAAAGTATCTTGACCTATCCTGTACAAATCGCATCGGTGAGAGGTGGCAGCGTCCGTTGAGTCATATGAAGGGAACAATTGAGAGTCATAATCTGGATGTGTGGCTTGACAAGATATTGCCAATACAACTCCCAGTCAATCCTGGTCAATTTTGTAATTGCCTCTCTTTGAGACCCCACCTTTTCTTTCCAGCTTTTATACAGAGTATTTAAATTGGGCATTTCTTTTAGATTGCCTTCTTTAATCAGGTTGGTGGCAAACAGGGTGTGATTAACTACCTTAATGATATTACTTGATACCCTGATTGCCCTTGCGACTGTTAGCTCAACCTATTTAATTCTCGCATCCCAATCCATGAAGAGAATGTCTTTATGAGTTTCCTCAATCTCGGGTAGATTGGCTTTCCTTCTGTCTTCTATTTCTTGCCATTCGATGAAGTCAGAGATTCTGGTGTTTAAATCATTAAACTCAGTTATCTAGTTGATTTCCTTATTTTTCAGCTAGTCGCTAGTAGTCAGATAGGGAGTAATGTGTGACATCTTTTGGTATAAATAATCTTGTTGTTTCACTAGAAGGGAATTTAATTCCAGTGCCTCTTTAATAAACTCCTCAGTAGTGGGAACATCCTTGTATTTTTCCATGGCTTGCTGCATTTCTTGGAGTTTCATCTTTTTGGCTGATATATCAGCTTCATGGCTTATTTTCAGGACCTCCATGTCTTGCTTCAATTGTGCGAGCTGCTCAGCCACTTGCCTATTTATGCTTGCTTTCTCTGCTTCGAGCTGTTGTTCGAGTTGTGCAATCCTCTCCTCTTTTTCCATTAACAAAGTAGAGACTTCAGTAGCCTTGTCCATAGTGGTTGATGCATACGCTCCTATGAATTTTGATAGTCTAGTCAATTTCTCAGCTGGATTGAAATGAATGTCCTTCCAAACAACGTCCATCAGCTTGTTTCCAGGTGGGAATTCAGGTGTGTCTACCCTATTCCTTTTTCTCTGCCTTCTTACTCCAAACTTGTAGAGAGGTCTATAGAACACATTAAGTGGAGGTATTTCAATTACTTACATAACAATTTCTGATGTGGGAAAAGCATGGATAATTTCAATATGTTGGGACGTTGTCATTTGTTCCTCCATAAGCTTGGACTGCTCTTCGATAGACTTGGGCTTTGTATCCTTATGAACATGTAGAGGAGTTTTACATTCCATTGTTTCTTGGGTATTTGTCGCTTTGGGAGTTCCATGCAATTTATGATTAAACTGATCCCACTCCTACTCCAAACTATTGCCTTTGACCTCTGAACTGATCTCTGTAGTTGGGGTGCTCATCACTTGTTTCTCCGCTGACTTCCTGCTAGAATCAGTTGTGTTATCTATGTCTTGGGGTTTCCATGTGTCTGGTGTCTTCTCAGTGTTTACCTGAGAGTCTACTCGAGAAATGGGACCTTCACTATCAATAGTGACACTTGGTGTAGGCTTATCCTCGGGCTTTAACAAATGCATTGGGATCACTTCAAGCCTCTCATTTTTGAATTCTTGAAATCTTTGAAAATATTTAGGTTTGAAATTTGCCTTTGCCCATTCGAATGCTTGTTCGAAGGATACGACCGATTGTAACAAGTCTTCAAAATAGTTGTCCTCGTGCTTGTATGGCTTGAGCTTTACTCCAGTAGTGACATTATATGCCACTTTGTTTGGATCAAATTGCCTCTTAGGAAATGTATGAAGCCTGAGGGCTTCCATATGTGCTGACTTTTTAGTAGCATGAACAAAATTTTCTAAAGCAAAATAACCACCATTTGATAGGGAAAGAGGGCCATAATGACTTCTTGTCATCTTTGAGAACTTTAGTCAGGCCTTTTCCCACGGTCTGGCAGGTAATCTCTCTTGCTAATAATTTATCAGAAACATATAAAGAAAGGACATGTGGATCAACTATGCTACCAAAAACCCTAATGTAGGTGAACCATTATTCAATGAAATTTTTACCGACAGTAAACAGGTTTGTTGCGGCTTCTTGGGAAAACTTGGGGGCTTTCTTATTGAAAATTATTTGATGTAGGGGCAAAACAACAACATGAAATATCTTATAGAAGTGAGGTATATAATGTGATTATCATATTTGTTTATGACTGAGATAGATTGGGTAGGGCTCATGTAAGGTCCATTTCCAACCCATGGTTGGAAATGTCATGCAAAAATAGATAGCATCCATAATGTAGGCACTAGAATAAAACGGAGGGTGGTTATCTGAAGAGGAGGCTTTCTTTTGTCGATATTTGGTAATGGTGGTGGCTGGGTTATCAGATAGGATGGAGGGCCAATTCATTATGTGGGAATTAACGCAGACATCTATCAGAGGAATCCATTCTATAGAAAACTTGGTATTATTGGGTAGCCCATATAATCTTCATAACATAGCTGCTGCATAGTTCTAGGGGTTTTCCAAAGAGGCTATAACATACATATCCGATTGGTCATATTTGAATTTGTTGTCCAACACTCTCCAACCCTGAATCAACTTGAAGGGGTTTGGGCTCTTCTTTGCAAAGTTAGCCACAAATGTGTTGTCGTAGATATCCCAAGGGTCAGGTATGTGGTACATTTTCTTCAAGTCCTCTTCTTTGAACAACCTTATGGGCTCCATTCTTGAATTCTTGAATTTCTTGTCTAATGATGAGGTTTTCAATCACCCACCTAATCTTACCCATGTATGGGAGGATTTTAGCTCTTGCTTCTATCCTATGAAGGAAAGAACAAGAAGAATCTCTGCGTTGAAGTCTTGAAGGCCTTATTGAGTTAGTTGTTGCTTTCGTGATAGTGATTTTAGGATGTTTGTCCTCAAGCCTATTGTATATGACCTCCCAATCTGTTGCACCTCTGGCAGCATCGCAAACTGTATCAACGTAATCGGAGCCATCTCTATAAACTCGAATTCAACAATGGTATGCTTGCTCTATTTCTACATCATCTTTCTTCGTGACATGTATTTTGTAGCTTGCCTGAAATAGACAAGATATATCAACGCAAATGGTATCAGGTAATTAAGATTGAAGGCTTCCTTGAAATGACTTTGGATCATGAGAAAGGTTTAATGAGATACTCGATGTTAACTACCCATAACTTGGAAAATGATTATCCTTCCTCAGGCCGCTAAATATTTATTAACCTATCAATTCGTTCGTTTTGATATTTAAAACGTAATTATTTCACACGTTTTACCGCCCTTAATTGCACATCGTGATCTTTAAAGGGATACATTGTAGTGCTACCAGATGCATAAGGCAAAATGCGATTGCGAATATCGTAAAATCGCATTTTTCAAATCACTAATGGACATTCTAATGGCATAGATAAGTTTCTTGCAAAGTTTGCAAAGTGCGAAATGCGATTGTGAAATGACAAGGTGCTATTTATCGGGTTATCACGATAGGAGATTTAATCACAAATCGCAATTTTTTGAAGCTATTTTAAGATAGTCACACGGAAAAATGTGATTTGTGATGCGGATTTGATCCTTAGTTCATTTTGCAAGGTTTTTCTAGGTATTTTCATAGTGTTACGTATTATTATCCTAAGCCTAAAAATTTAAAAGGGCCCCTATTTATAACTCTAACCTTAGCTATTATTCTTTATAAATGGGGGGGTTGTTTTTTTGTACAACAATTGGCCATTCACTTGGGAGAACTAGTTATCTCTTAGTAGTTTTCTGAAATTTCTAAAAAAAACATTCAAAGTAATTAGATTTATAAGAATAATGATTACATGAGTTATAAGGTAAACAACATTTGTCTGGAATCATCATTACTTGCTCACTTTACTTATTTAATTACTTTACTCTTGTAATGATAAAAATATAAACATTCGCATCAACCAATAATAAGATTTAAAGTAATATAGCAAGTGTCTTCTGTAGATTTATTTTTTGGTGTTTATTCATTTATCACAGAGAGAGCCTCTACTGCTAGCAGGCATTCATAGCCTCGACAGGGTTATCTTTTAACCAACAATGATTCATTATCCCATCTGTATGAACTTTCAAACTTCAAAATGCTATTCACTTTCTTTGAATCTCACTTGGACCTTGTCCCTTTTTTCCTTTTTGAATATAATATTTTTCTTTTTGGTTTCTTAAAAGACATTAGCTGGGCGTGGTAACCTAATAATGACAATTTCATTCATTTATTGTAACTAAACTGAACAATTTAGCTCTTCATGAGACCCCCTATCTTCTGATCGAGGAGATCAGTAGCTATTACCCTGTTTGATATGTAGTATTGGTAATATCAGTTTAATCATTTCCCTATGAACATGGTAAACAAGCTCGTAATGAGACTTTTTATCTTCTAAGTTTTATATGTTTTAGAATTACACTCTGAAAAAGGAAAATTTTAATAGATGGGGTGAATCATTGGTTCTTTTGAGAATTTTGGGCGATAATTATAGATTTTTTTAAGATACTCATCTGCAGAAAGTCCTTACTAGGTTAAAGATTCTTTTCTTGACTGATAACAAAACATTCATACTCTATAAAGATAAGAGTTTGTTCGTAGAATAAATGTTTTAAGCAAGATCAAGTTTTTCCAAGGAAATCAAGTTTACTTTAGTACTCAAATTCCCTAATTATTTCTTTTAACTCTTGCTTACTTATAAAAGCGAAAAAACGGAAATATTATCAAAGATTTTATTTTGAAAAGCCAAAAACAAATACTGGTTAACCATTATTTTCCTAAAAAAAATATGTTACAAAATTGGAAGAGGTTATCTCTTAAGAAAAGTATTTTTTCAAAATTTGCCCATTAACGGGCAGAGAATCCTTCTTACCTGAAAAGTCTTGTAAAAGAAACATTGATTGTCCAATTTTTTCAATGATTTGAAAAGGGCAAAGCCATAGTCTTTGGAATTTGGTATGTCTACCTTTTTTCTTGTGTGCTTTGTCCCATTTCAAAACCAAGTCACCTATTTCAAGAGTTTTTTGACTGCCAAAAATTGTATCAAAAGAAGCTTTGACTAATTGTTGATGATGGAAGTGGGTTGCTTTAGCCTTTCCTCGTTCTTCTTCAAGCTTGAGAATCTGAAACTGCCTAGCCTCGAGAGAAGAAGAAGGGTTTTCATCAATGAATTGTACTAGGGAAAGATATGGGATTACTATGTTTGTGGGAAGAACATATTCATTTCCATAAACTAAAGCAAAAGGAGAATAACCAATAGAGGCTTTCTGCGTAATTATGTTTGCCCATAAAGCAAATGTTAATGCTTTGTACCAATTCCTATGATTTTGATCAATATTCTTTTTGATAATTCTAATGAGGTTCTTATTTTTTGATTCTACTAATCCATTACCTTGTGGATAATAATTGGCTGAATATTTCAACTTGAAACCTCGCTTTAGAGAAAATTCTACCATTGTATTTCCAGAAAAGTAAGATGCATTGTCCAACATTAAAGCTGAGGGTAAGCAAAACTTGGTAATTATGTACTAATCAATGAAGTCTCTGATGTTTTCTATATTAGCTATCTTTAATGGGATAGCCTCTACCCACTTTGTAAAATAATCAGTAGTTGTAAGGATGTACCTATGTTGTTTGGAAGAGTTAAGAACAATCTCACCAATTATGTCTAATCCCCATTGTTCGAATGGTTGTTGGATGTTAACTGGTTGTAAAGGGAATGTTGGCTTTCTTTCACTTCTGGTTGTGGTTTAACAAGCCTTACATTTCCTTGCATATTCATGTGCATCTTTAAATACCATTGGCCAATAATATCCTACATGCAGGATTTTGTGAGTTGTGGTATTTCCCCCAAAATGTCCTCCAACTAGTCCATCATGTAATTCTTGCATGACCTTTTCGGCTTCAGGTTTCTCCAGGCATCTTAGCAATACTGAATCATAATTTTTTCTAAACAATACATCATTGACTAGTTCATACTAATCTAATTTCAATGTTAAAGCTCGCTTTGTTTGATAATTAAGATGCATATGAGCATATTCGTTTTTTAGATAAAATTTTAAATCAACATATTGTGATTGTGTATCATTGAGGCTTACCTCTGATATTTGTATTTCATTACCTTGATCTTCTTCTGGTGGTGACTGGGAAGCTCCTGTTAACATCCTGCAAAAATATTGGCCCCTGACAAGTTTAGCTGGCCAAATTTCTACATCATATTCTTGAAGTGCAGTAACATAATTAGCTCTTTTCTCCCCTACTTCTCTTTGGATCAATAATTGTCTTATTGCAAGGTAGGGTACAACTATCTTTGTATGGGCTTTAAGAAGAAAAGGTCTGAAATGTTTCAAAGTTTTAAAAATAGCAAATACTTGTTTCTCGATAGCTGAATAATTTAATTCGACACCTTGCAAATTAGAATTGAAAAAAGAGATGGGTACCTCGATATTTTCATCATTTGGATGTGTCAAAACTATTGCATATGATGTATTGGATGAAAAAGTACATAATAAAAAAGGTTTGAGAAAGTCAGGGGTTGTCAATGAAGGAACATTTATAATGGCTTTTTAAATCAACTCAAATGACTCTCATTCATCGTTGTTCCATCTGAAAACTATGTTTTTTCGTATCATTGCCTGAAGGGGTAGGACAATTTGTAAAAAATCTAGAACAAATCTCCTTACAAAATTTATTTGGCCTAGGAATGATTGCATGGTTTTTTTATTGTGTGGGAGGAGAATCTTTTCAATCTCTTGGACTCTATCAGGATCAATGTAAATTCCTTTCTTGGACACTATAAACACAAGGAGTTTGCCTTTTGGTAAAGCAAAATAAGAGTTTTTGGGATTTAAGGAAATGTCATATTTCTTGCATCTTTCGAAAATGTGCTTCAGGTCACTTAAATGATTGTTTCTATCCTTAGAATAGACTGCGATGTCATCCAAGTAAATAACAATTGATTTATTAATTAGACTTTTGAAGGCAATGTCCATAGCACGTTGAAATGCAGCACCAACATTAATGAGTCCAAAAGGCATCTTCTAATAGGCATATGTTCCCCACTTGGTCCTGAATGTTGTCTTTAATTTGTCATTTGGATGCATAAGAATTTGATTATATCCTGAGAATCCATCTAGAAAAGACATTAATTCGAAACCTGTAACTAATTGCAATATTTGTTCCATAGTAGGCAAGGGAAAATTATCTTTTTGACAAGCTTTATTCAAGTTTCTAAAATCAATACAAATCCTAATATCACTGGTATTTTTCCTTACGAGTACCATATTTGCTACCCACTTAGAATGTCTAACAGGGAAGATTATTTTGGCCTTCCTAAGCTTGTTCAATTCATATTTGATTTGACTCTCAAGGTTTGGGTGAATTTTGTGAAGCTTCTGCTAAACTGGCTTTTCATTCGAAGTCATAGGTATGGTATGTTGAATTATAGAGGTATCATAGGTCTTGAGATCTGCGTAATCCTAGGCAAAGACACCTTTGTATGTTTTCAACAACCTAATGAATGATATTCTTTCTTCAGATGATAGGCCAAGACCTAGGTTGACATTTAGAGATTTTTCAGTTGACCCTAGGTTTACTACTTCAAATCTCAGAGTAGAACTTTGAGTTTTGGAGTTGGTAATTTTTTTGAACCTATCCTTTAGATCATAGAGATCTTCCATCTTAACTACAGACTTTGGGATTGGGTTTTGATCATGATTATGTTTTTTTTCTAGATCATGCTTATGTTCATCTATGATTTGTTCTTCATACGACCCAAATGATGTAATGAAATTAACTATATATGCATCGTTTTTGAATGCTCTCCAATTGTTACATTGTCGGGAATAGATGGCCTAAATATTAACTCTATTAAAAATATGTCTAGACTAAAGTCTTATGAGGGTATCAACCTAGATGCCACATTAGCAAGTAAGTCAGCACTTTCATTTTGCAGTCTAGGGACTGAAGATATGTTAAAAGCAAAAAAATGAGAAGTCAAATTTTGGGCTAACGATTAATAATGTTTAAGGTGCCCAGAGACACAATGAGTTGTATTTCTCACCTGCTTCACAATTATTTTAGAATCGCCATAGACTTACAGGTATTTTACATTAAGATCGATGGCTTTATACAGTCCTTGGATCAGTGCTTCATATTCAGCGATATTATTAGTGCACTGGAATTCAAGTCGGTAGGCTAGCATGGTTTTCTCTCCTTGCGGATTGATCAAAATGCATCATGTGCCTGCGTCGTCTTCATATTTAGAACCATCAAAATAGAGAGTCCTGAACAGAGAGTTATTTGAAAATTTATCTACTAAATTTAGACATTTGGAAGCATCTGTTTGTGAAAAAATTTCGATTTGAGAAACTACAGAATTATCTAGAAAGGGAGACCTATGAGCATTAAAGGATCCCAAAAATGACTTGGCTGAGTAATTTCCAATGATATTATTGGTGAAGGCAACAGGTTCATTCCTTCCCTTGAGGTTAGTGACTGTATATTTCATGAATTTCTCTCGGTCTACTTTGATTTGGTTTGGTTTACCATTGTGTGGTAACCACATGTGAGACCAATCAATTGCGAAATAAGCGTGCAACTTTTTAGACCAATCCCTATTGAGAATCAAACCATAAAATTTATGGATATCAACCACCAAAATATCAATTATTTGTGAAACTTTTGGATTAGAGGAAAGCCTAATTGAAATAGATTCTAACTCTCCAAGCACCTCTACTTTTGTCCTATCTAACTAAACTATGTGTACTACAAATTTTTGGGGTGTAATGTTCAATTTGGAACACACATCTCTTGGCATTATATTTGAGGAGGCTCCTGAATCAACAAGGAAGTTATGAACATTCCTGTTGAAAATTTCATAAGAGAGCAGAAATGGAGGAATATGAGAAATAGATTTATCACCAATTAGAACTAGATCTGAAGGATCTACTTTGTTTGAGGATGAGGGAGGTTTTCCCATATCGTAGGTAGCTTGAGTAACTACAGAAGATGGAAAAGGAGATACAGGAACTGCTTTCAACTCTTAATAGAATTTTCTATTGTTGCTTGAGTTTAGTGAGCTCATGTAATGAGATGTTTGCTCTAGTCTTTTTCATGTCTTCAACTATATTGTATTCCACTATATCTGAGATTACTAATATTTTTGAGGAATTTGGGGAATCTAGAGGAATAGGATCAATTTGGCTAGTCTTATATTTCTTATCTACTGTTTTCTCTTTTGCATGAGCAATAGTTTTTTATTTCCGATTCGTGATAGACATGTCAAGAGAGTTTTTACTTCTTGTAGTCACTGCAATTTCTTGTGCCTCTTCTTCAGTTGGGAGGATGAAATCCCACATTCCATTTAATTCAATTTCTTCTTTCGTTTCAACTTCCTCTTCGTCTGGTGAATCTTCTTCTTCCTTTTTATCAGACTTAGCATTTGAAATGGTGTTTAGTGGTTGCGATGCAGAAGAAGGGTTCCTTTTGAATGAGAGAAAATGTTTCTTGGGAGCAGAGGAATCTGCAACCTGTTTTTTTATTTCGACCACTTCATTAGACATTGTTTATAACACTTTCTGAAGGCCTTCAAGATCGAAAGGATCCTTTGAAGCTTTCTTCTTAGATTCAACCGTAAATGTTACTTTCCTTGACTTCCTTTCATATGTTTGTGATATCTTTTCCAAAGCTATGATTCTTCTTTCTACAGACAGGGATTCTTTCATGTTTTCTACAATGGTAGCCTTATTGGCTCTATCTACAAAATTCACAATATTAGAAGGAAGAGATGATATATACCATTCTATTTGTACATCTACAACAGGTTTAGAGGCAGATCAGATTTTATTTAGAAATTTGTTAAATCTAGAGTTGAAATCTTTGATCTTTTCATCTAGATTAGCTTTCAAATTAGAAAGATCATTGATCAAGGATGATATGGTCCTATCATCACCAAATTTTGCAAGAAATACTTCTTGAAAAGTATCCCAGTCTCTAATTGAACCCGTAGGACTGGAAAAATACCAAGACCCAGCAAATCCATGGAAAGTATAAGGAAATAATATGATTACAAAATCTTCATGTGCAACCCCATTAAGATTCATGGCTAACATAAAATTATTTAGATGTTCTTTGGCTCAGAGAGCATCGTCAATATTGTACTTAAGCAACCATTTTTTTTGGTTTACTGGGAGTGCATTTGGATTTGCAACAGGGACAACACCAGGATTTGTCCAAGGTTGATTGGCCATAACTTGAGTTGGAGACTGAGAAGATGGGAAGGTCGGTTAAGAAGTAGGTATAAATGGTGAAGAACTTACTACTAGGTTAGTACTACTAATGGTAGTACTAATTGGAGAAGTGGATAGTTGAGAAGTCGTGGATTGAGTAGAAGTGGATGGGGAAGTGAATGGATGGAAAGGTGATGTGATCTCACTAGTATCTAATTCAATTCTTGATGAAGTAACTTTCCTACGTCATGGAGGGATGGGGAAATCAAAAGGGGTGACCCCAAGCCTTTCACTTTATAGTCTAGTCAATACAACAGTTTGTTGTAATAAGGAGGTAACACTTTCTTCAGAAACTTTAGGTCTCTCTAGTTCCACAGCAGAAATGGATATCTATTCCAATTTATGTATCAAATAATGAACTTTCGGAGACTCGGGAGTATAATCTGGAGAGGGTAGTTTCCTTAATACTTCAAGAGACGACAAAGATGTTTCTACAACTTTAAACTTCTAATCAGGAGATTCTGAACAAGATCTAGAAGGTGTAGAAATGGTGGAGGGGTTTTGAATCTTATGAATGCTATTCGAATGATATTTAGGTTTATATGCTATTCACAGTTGAATTCCCTCCTTCTAGTGCCAAAATGTTATGGACTCAGAATTATGCTGCCAAAACATGGGGGATAACCACCTGGTTCGGACCTTAAGACAACTCCTTTTCCATTTAAAGTGGTGGCTCTGACTGGGGATAATGGGACCAGTTTCCTAGTGTGGGTTTTAAGATGAGAGTGGGTGGTTCATGAGTGTTTTCAATAGAATAATGATAATCTAAATGACTTATTCTAGTATGCAATTCTCTAACTAGCTTATTCTAATATAAACCCAGGTATTTCTGTGTCGTATGCAGTCTACATAGATATATGCTTAACATGTGATAATAAAGATTTAACACAACTAAACAGAGATCATAACGTATAAAGATAATTTCTTTGACTAAATAGTTAGTCAAAGAAATTTATAAAATATATCGCATAGATGATGAGTTATATATGAAAATCACAATTTCAGCTATGCATCATACAAAAGTGCAATTAACGCTTAACAGAAACAATAAATCTCACATACAATTCATGAAAGTAAAGTTTTTCCACTAATTAAATGTAAATAGAATCAATCATACAAGATAATAGTACCATATGTGTGAAGTCCTGCTTATTTTATGAATGACATAGACCAACTTCTTTCTTCAAATCAAATTGTCTCCCAAGAATACAATAGTGCATCAACAAAGGAATGTAGTCTGATATCTAAAAGAAACAATCATGTTCCATAATTTCACCAAAACATTCACTAACTTACAATAGTGCATTCTTTGCAAATGTTTTTGATAAAATTATGGACCCTTTTCTAAATGCATGAGAAGGGTATAAATATTATTCTAACTAATGTGAAAAAATAGATTATACAAAATTTGAGGAGGTTTCAAACAACCTTCCTCCTAACTAGGTAACTAACTCCAAAAATAAACAAAGGCTAAATGAATAGAACTAAGAGGTTGACTTGTTGTCTGCCAGCTTTTCCTTCAAATCACATATATCGCTCATCGGTTGAATTTGAGGAGGTGCCCCAAAATGTGTCTTGAGATGCCCTATGAAAATCACATCGATGAGAGGTGGCAGCATATGTTGAGTCATATAAAGGGAACATTTGAGAGTCATAATCTAGCTGTGTGGCTTAACAAGATACTGCCAATACGACTCCCAATCAGTCCTGGTCAATTTTGTAATTTCCTCTCTTTGAGTCCCCTCCTTTTCTTGCCAGCTTTTATACAAAGTATTAAAATTAGGCATTTCTTTTAGATTGCCTTCATTAATCAGGTTGGTGGAAAACAGGGTGTGATTAACTGCCTTATTGATATTATTTAATACATCGGCTGCCCTTGAAATTGCTAGCTCAACCTATTTAATTCTCGTATCCCAATCTATGAAGAGAATTTCTTTATGATTCTCCTCAATCTCTGGTAGATTAGCTTTCTGTTTGTCTTCTGTTTCCTACCATTCGATGAACTCAGAGATTCTGGTGTTTAAATCGTTAAACTCAGTTCTTTGGTCGATTGCCTTATCTGTCAGCTGGTTGATAGTAGTCAGATAGGGAATAATGTGTGACATCTTTTGGTAGAAATACTCCTGCTATTTCACCAGAAGGGAATTTAATTCCAATTCTTCTTTAATAAACTCCTCAGTAGTGGGAACATCCTTGTATTTTACCATGGCTTTCTGCATTTCTTAGAGTTGCATGTTTTTGGCTGATATATTAGCTTCATGACTTATTTTTAGGACCTCCATGTCTTGCTTCAATTGTGCGAGCTGCTCAGCCGCTTGCCTATTTACGCTTGCTTTCTCTGCTTCGAGTTGTTGTTCAAGTTGTGCAATCCTCTCCTCTTTTTCCCTTAACAAAGTAGAGAATTCAATAGCCTAGTCCATAGTGGTCGATGCATATTCTCCTGTGAACTGTGATAGTCTAGTCAATTTCTCGACTGGATTGAAAGGAATATCCTTCCAAACAACATCCATCGACTCGTTTCCAGATGGGAATTCGGGTGTTTCTACCCTTTTCCTTTTTATATGCCTTCTTACTACAACCTTGTGGAGAGGGCTATAGAACACATCAAGTGGAGGTATTTCAGTTACTTTCAAAACAATTTCTGATGTGGGCAGAGCAGGGATAATTTCAGTATGCTGGGACGTTGTCGTTTTTTCCCCCATAATCTTAGACTGCTTGCAGATACACTTGGGCTCTGTATCCTTATGAACATGCAGAGGAATTTTACATTCCACTGTTTCTTGGGTATTTGTCGCTTTGGGAGTGCCTTGAAATTTCTGATTAAACTGATCCCACTCCTACTCCAAACTGCTGCCTTTGACCTCTAAATTGATCTTTGTAGTCAGGGTGCTCATCACTTGTTTCTTAGGTGACTTCCTGCTGGACTCAGCTATGTTATCTGCACCTTGGGGTTTCCACGTGTCTGGTGTCTTCTCAGTGTTTACCTGAGAGTCTACTCAAGAACTGGGACCTTCACTATCAATAGTGACACTTGGTGTAAGCTTATCCTCGGGCTTTAACAAATGCATTGGAATCACTTCAAGCCTCTCATTTCTAAAATCCTGAAAGCTTTGAAAATATTCAGGTTTTAGATTCACCTTTGCCCATTTGAATGCTTGTTCCAAGGATACGTCCAACTATAACAAGTCTTCAAAATAGTTTCCCTCATGGTTGTATGGCTTGAGCTTTACCCCAGTAGTGACATTATATGCCACTTTGTTTGGATCAAATTTCATCTTAGGCAATGTATGAAGCCTGAGGGCTTCTATATATGCTGACTCTTTAGTATCATGAACAAAATTTTCTAAATAAAAAGAACCGCATTTGACAACGAAAGAGGGCCATAATGACTTCTTGTCGTATTTAAGAACTTTAGTCAGGCCTTTTCCCATGATCTGGTAGGCAATCTCTCTTGCTAATAATTTATCAAAAACATATAAAAGAAGGACATATGAATCAGTTGTGCTACCAAAAACCCTAATGTAGGTGAACCATTCTTCATATGAAATATTTACCGACAGTAAACAGGTCTACTGCGGCTTCTTGGGAAAACTTGGGGGCTTTCTTATTAAAAATTATTTGATATAGGGGAAACACAACATCATGAAATATATTATAGAAGTGAGGTATATAATGTAATTCCCATATTTTTTTATGACTGAAATGGATTGGGTAAGGGTCCTGTAAGGTACATTTCCAACCCATGGTTGGAAATGTCGTGCAAAAACAGATAGCATCCATAATGTAGGCACGAAAATAGAATGGAGGGAGGTTTTCGGAAGAGGAGGCTTTCTTTTGTTGATATTCAGTAATGGTGGTGGCTAGGTTATTAGATAGGATGGAGGGCCAATTCATGATGTGGGAATTAACGCAGGCATCAATCAAAGGAATCAATTCTATCGAAAACTTAGTATTATTGGGTAGCCCATATAATCTACATAACATAGTTCATGCATAGTTGTAGGGGTTTTTCAAATAGGCTATAGCATACATACTCGATTTGTCATATTTGAATTTGTTTTCCAACACTTTCCAACCCTGAATCAACTTGAGGGGGTCTGGGTTCTTCTTTATGAAGTTAGCCATAAATGTGTTGTTGTAGATATCCTGAGGGTCAGGTATGTGGTACATTTTCTTCAAGTCCTTTGCTCTGAACAACCCTATGAGCTCCATTCTTTAATTATTGAATTATATGTATTCAATGATGAGATTTTCGATCACCTACTTGATCATATCTGTGTATGGGAGGATTTTAGCTCTTGCTCCTATCCTATGAAGGAAAGCACATGAAGCATCTCTGCATTGAAGTCTTGAAGGCTTTTTTGAGTTAGTTTTTTCTCTCGTGACAGTGATTTTAGGATGTTTGTTATCAATCCTATTGTATATTACCTCCCAAGTTGTTGCGCCTTTGGTAGCATCGCAAACTGTATCAGCAAAAATAGGATCCAACTCTGTAAACTTGGATTCAACAATGGTCTTCTTACTCTGTTTCTGCATCACCTTTCTTAGTTACATGTATTTTGTAGCTTTCCTGAAATAGACAAGATATATCAGCGCAGATGGTATTAGGTAATTAAGATTGAAAGATTCTCTGAAATGACTTTGGATCGTGAGAAAGGTTTAATGAGATACTCGATGTTAACTACCCATAACTTGCAAAATGATTATCCTTCCTCGGGCTGCTAAATATTTATTAACCTGTCAATTCATTCGTTTTGATATTTAAAACGTAATTATTTCACACATTTTACCACTCTTAATCACACATCACAATCTTTAAAGGGATACAATATAGCGCTACCAGATGCATAAGGCTAAATGCGATTGCAAATATTGCAATATCACATTTCGCAAATCGCTAGTGGACATTCTAATGGCATAGCTAAGTTTCTTGCGAAGTTTGTGAAATGCGAAGTGCAAAATGCAATTGTGAAATGACAAGGTGTTATTTATCAGGTTATTGTAGTGGAAGATTTAATCACAGATCGCAATTTTTTTAAGCTATTTTAAGATAGTCACACGGAAAAGTGTGAATTGCGATTTGCGATGCGGATTTCATCCTCAGTTCATTTTTCAAGATTTTGCTAGGCATTTTCTTAGAGTTAGGTATTTTTATCCTAAGGCTAAAAAATTAAAAGGGTCCCATTTATAACTATAACCTTAGCTATTGTTCTTTATAAATGGGTTGGTTGTTTCGTAGTACAACACATGGAAAAGATGAGTTGAACTTTATTGAATTATAATCTAACCTACAACACAATTCCAATTGCCAAACCAATGTTGCGAACTCCTAAGCTGTAGAGGTTAAACATGCATAAATATTGTAATCCAATACTTTAAAATTTCTTAGAAATCATAAACAAATATTTTTGAGTTCTTATTGTGGATCTTTCCAATCACTTTTCCCACAAGAGAAGTGATATGCAAGCCTGAAATTACAAGATTTTATGATATAAAATCTACGAAAGCAAGAAAATAATTGCAATTCTTTGAAACAAGGAAAATAAATAAATACAAGAGAGGGACTAATGTTGGGCCCAAACACAAGGGTTTCAACCCTCAAAAACTAACTCAGATGCAGAACAATGGTAAACTTCTCATTAACAGAAAATGATAGTCACATACATCATATGAAAGATAAGAATAACAATTTCAAGCACTAGGCTCTCAGTAGCTACTCCCAGCTCCAACCAAAATTCAAATCCTAATGAGCCTTTCAGTTGGTTTATTTATACAAAATTAATTGAGGGGAATCTCCCTTGAAAGGAGGAATAATCCCCTCCAAAATCTCATGATTTGTGGATCTAGTTCCCTTTGACCTTGTCATGCACTTGGAGTTCCTTGGTTGCTAGTGAATTCAAGCTATTGATGAGGATTCTACGATCGCAAGCGAAGTTATGGAGTTAATGAGGTGGACAAGCCCCCTATATTCTCTTTAGGTGTCTCCATCAAGCCCCTACATGGCAACTATCCCCAAAAATGTTTCTTTTTCTTGCATATTAACCACATTAGGCTATACAATATGACAAACACCCATTAGTGTTCCTACTAATAATATTATGGCTAAAAATGTTAATTAATGTGAGAAAAGGAGAGTTTTAAGGGTTGGAGGATAACACAATGAACCTAACAATATACCTATTGATGGGCCCCATCAGGTATAGTGAACACCACTAGCTCCAATATTGGAGTGTTAAAGAAACCACTTACTCCTCCGAAAGAACTATTTTCCTCTCTAATGCCTGGTAGGAGGAGCCAAGGTGAAAATTCCTTTGCATGAGCTATGAGGGTGCATATATAACAAATGAGGTGACCATTCACCTCCCTTATGACTCTTGGACTAGCCTCATGACTTTTTGACTTCTCTATGACCTTTTGACTACTTCACAACTTTTCACATTCTACAGATGACTCTTGGACTTCCACTTTACATTACGCTTCTAAAATATTGAAATTACATAATCAACAAATTATTTGGCAAATGATGACTCATATGCATATTAACATGACACAGTAACGAGACATGACATCACATTCAAGACATAGATTGCATGATGATATGGTAATGTCAAGCCACTCTTGTTTTTGTTATCTTCATTCTTTCTTGAAATATGGAAAATGTTCTTCTTCTTCCTCCTCCATAGGTAGGGACTCTTTAATATGATCTTGATCTCCAACTATTATCGCAATTTGATGTCCCTTTATCTTTTCTTAAGTGATCAAATTTTCTTTGCAGCTACAAATATGTCTTCTAGCAGGGTCTCATTCTTTATATCCTTCACTATCATCATGTCATAACATGATATAGTACCTACAACTAAAATCCACTCATGAAAAGATGACATTAGTCTGATAAACCCTTTGTCTAACATGCTTCATGAAAACCATTACCTAAGCTGGAATTGGGTACTAGGCTGAGACACTGGCTCAAGGACTGCATATTTGTGCAACTCAGGAGGTTAGGGGACAGGATTGAGCCTTGAGAAAATATAGTGCACAGTTTAGGCAGGCTAGGGCAAGACAACAACGCAGTTAAGGGGCTTAAGGAGGCAAGCTTGAGGCTTGAGTCTTAAGGTTTCCCACCGCGCAGTTCTAGAGAGACAAAAGCCTAGGTCTTGCACAATTATGTAGTTCAAGGAGTGAGGCTGGAGGGCAAGGGCTTCCAATTTTTAGAGCTCAAGGGCCAGGGCTAAGCACTAAGACTGTGCATTACACAGTTATGGAAGACAATAACTATACATTGCATAATTCCAAGAGGCAAGTTCTGAGATTGAGGGTTAATAATTTTCAATGCACAATTCAGGAAGGCTAAGTGAGTTCAAGTTGCTCGAGAAGGAAACTTTCCATATTTAGCTAAGTGTGGGATCTGTAAAGCCAAAGTGAACAAGGAAAAAACTTGAGCATGATCATACACATAAAAAAATTGAAGACACAACATTGATCACACATAACACATGAATAACATAATTCCCCTAATGCGACGACAATGTGACAAGATTTGAAGTTTACTATTTGAGATATCGTTATTATCATTGAGATCTAAAGTATGGTAATTGAGATCTTCTTAGTATCATCAAGATATAAATCTTCTTATACCTCTTTCTTTCTATTAGTGTTATATACTTCACAGAGGTATTTGTTTTCTTCATTTTCTATGGATTGAGGTCAAATTAGGTGCATCTCATTTAAGACACTCGTTTTTTTCATTCTTTGTATCTAATGGTACAACCATTTGTTAGCAGTAGTGTATTTTGATAATGATTTTTTATTTGGGGCCAATGTCAATGTTGATGAGATATGAACTTCTCTTCAATAAGCATGGTTTTTTCTGGGTTTATTCTTTATATTTGATATCAATTAATTCCAAGAGAATTTTCTTTATATTATTTTTCCACTCTAATATGGAAATTTGTAGTAGGTGCACATTGTATAAGTCTTCATTGAGAATAAAAAGTGCATTCAAATCATGAAAATACTACTCTAATGTGTTTGATTTTAATCATGTGAGTTTGGTGAAAAAAAAATTCTCATCTATATTTTGGAATCTTTTGAAAAAAAAAAACAATTATTTCAGTAACTTGCTAATGTCTAGGATGTTGCATTCTACCATAAGACTAGTCTCAAGCGAATACCTCTAGGTGCATTGAGGAAAGGTTAATTTTTTCTTCCTCAACTTGTATTTGATATAACCTAAAGTAACTTTTTATTTTATTAATCCACCTTGTACCATCCTAATCATCCTCATTGTTATACTTTGATATATGAACTTTTATATTGCTTTTAAAACCACCAAAAGTACCCACATTAGATGAGTAATGTGGGGGTTGAAAAGAATAATGTAGTTTGTGATACATCTTCATTTATTCCCACTTTTCTTTGCTTTAACTTTACCTTTACTTGTGTGTAAAACAAACAAAAGTTCCCATATTATGCGGTGATTGAAAACAAGAGTGTATTTTGGGATAAGTTTTCCTCTATTCCCATTATTCATTACTATGACTTCATCCTTGAGTAGATCATCATTTCTTTCCAATTCATATTCACAACTCCATTTCGTCGACTATTTTGGAGATAATTTTTCACAGTTGTAAGATTTTTTTGTGAATGTTATGCCTAACTCAATGGATTTTTTGGAGAACAATTCAAAACTAACCTTCGCCACTCTAGTGATCTCTTTTATAACATCACTATGATTTATAGTGGAAGGATTAATTTTAATAAATCCCATGACCTTCCTTGAAGTTTCAAAATTACTCATGATTTACCATGGATTGTCAACACCAAAGTGTGGTAGTTGGGTTATAAGTGGAAACTGTAATATTTAACAATTGGTGGATGAGGAGGTAATGGGAGGTGGTAAGTGGTTGAAGTTGGTGACTATTTAAGACATTAAGGAAGTGATGGTTAGGTGGCAAGAGGTTGAATTTGGTGGTTATTTAAGAGATGAAGGTAGTGATTAAGAGAATTATGAAAATTGCTCTGAAGTGATAGTAGAATTGGTAGTGGATGTGAAACAACAATGAATACTAATGGATTGTGAATAGAATAAATTGATTATTACGACTTGATGGAGCCATAAAAAATATTGATATCAAGTCAAATATTTAATTAATATTCCTATTTGATGTTATATAGGAATATGACCAACATTTTGTACAACTAGATTAGATGTATCACAATGATAATAATTTATTATTCATCATTATCTTACAATTGTTAATTTTTCATCACTTTGTTCTATGGTGCAACTATTACTTCTACAATATTCAATAGCATTAAATTTGTCAATTTCACTTCTTCAATTTTCCAATAACAGAAGAGAAATAGTAGATAGAAAAAATAAACAAATACACAAAGAAAGACAACCAAGAGACAAGAGACACAAATTTGGTCAATGACCAAGGAAAAGCCATTGTGGGGAAACCCTTGTAAATATTCTTCTTAATAGATTGTCTTCAAATGTTCAGCAAAGATAGTACATAATCTAATATCAATTCAATATCCAAATAATGTCAAAATACCAAGCTACTATTCAAGAGAGAGATGGAGTCAACTATAGTCCAAAATTGATCTGCCTAAAGTCTGCGTAAGACAACAATAGTCATCTGTTGTTATTGGGCATGGAATCCCCCCAAGGAATGTTTTGGGGCTTAATGCCCAAGTTTTGACCAAATCCTTTTGTAAAAGCTCTGCAAATTGTGGACACGGGGTGCGAAATCATGATAGAGTCACAGGGTTGTCTACCCTCGTTTTTGTAAAGTAATGTCAGCTTAATAGACCTACCCATGGTCTGCAGACCACGGGATTGTATAAATAGAGCGAGGCTCTATGTGTATACGATAGGATAACTAAGAATGGAAGGATGATAAGTCTAAGTGATTGAGTCTAAGTGTAAAAGGTGTCCTTGGGTCGTAGAGTAGGAGAAGACTTTGCAGCTGAGTGCGCAGAGGCCTAGTAGTCCACAGTTGAGTGCGCAAGGCCAGTCAAGTCTGTAACCGTTGGAAGAATTAATAAAGAGAAGTTTACCATATTTCTGTGTATCTTTTCCTATTTTAATGTATGATTGGGTATAATTTGCAAGTATACTGTTTATTTGTTGCACGAACTCATATGAATGTTTTGTGTAAGTAAATATACCGTAAGACATCCAAGAACGCTAAGGTAATTAACTGGTACAGGAAGATAAGTAAGATCTTGGGTAATAGCGCAGAGTGCTGCTCTAGCAGCGCGGAAGCTCCACAACCCCTAGTTAGGGCTGCGCGAAGGCAATATATCAGGGCGAGAGGAACAGGAAAGTGCACGAAGTGACCTACGCATAGGGATGAACAGTTGGACCAGTCCAACCTCTCAGACATCTCAAGGGTACGGAAACCTGGTTCCATCACCCTCCCATACTACTTCGGGTAAGACCTCAATCCACGCTCCGTTGACTATTACCAAAAGGGCCAGTAGTACAGGGATTTGTTTGGCTAATTAACTCTAAACCTAGGTCAAGCCCCAATAAGCCAACAAATGGTTTCGTTGCTGGGACCGGGATCTGCATAGAGATGTCTAATGTTGTATCATTGGAATCTAACAAAGAAAGGAATTGAAGATTGGTTGGACAGGAAGATTCACAAGTTCGCGACATAGGAAAATAGGAATCCACGACTATCAAAGGAAGAGTGGTTACGCTGCTACTTATAGACAGAGATCCACGAAATTTTCTTTGCATCCTTCCCCACTGAGTTATATGAGTGGATCGCAAAGCTAGCAGATAGCCAAGGAAGGTGTAAACTTGATAGACCTATTGTGTGGACCCCAAAATTAGTGTGCAAACTGGAAGCATTGGAATATAAGATCACACGCAGTGTCGATCACTGGCTCGATCGAATCATAGGATGATTCATCACTGAATTCACGGTAGATACTTTAGTCAGTTATAGCGAGGCAGAACGACACTTCCTCAAAGGAGTGCGAGGTAAGTACGTGAAATATTTGGGGCTTTGTGAAGTGGTAGAATATATAGGAACAAAGGTAGTACAGAACTAGAAACTAGCCCCTTGATTTCACCTCTTCAATGGGGTGAAGAAGAGCTTGCGAAGGTCTAGCCAAGAAGTGCGATCAATCTGATAATGCAGAGAATTTTGCGCATACCACCCCCACCCACACCACTGCCAATTTCACCGTCTTCACCCATACCACCTTTGCCACCACCACGAAGCAGTATGGCAAGCTCGATAAAGCTACCAGTGTTCAAGGGAGTAGGGAATGAAGATCCATACCTGTTTTGGTTTGTGATAAAATATGTATGGGAAGCACAGGGAGTCACGGATGACAATATAAAGAAGGAAATGTTGGTCAGCGCTCCGCAGGATCATGTGCTGACCTGGTACATAATTTTGGGTTGTGTTATATTATTTCCACGGCTAGCCCACGTAGTTAACCAGGGGGTTAGAGGGGGGGCGGAGCCCCTCTTCGTTGCGCCGATTATGTAGCAGGGGGGGGTTCACAGGGGGTTTGAGGTGTACACGTAACCCCACTTTATGACTGCCCCAGAAAATTTTGATTTTGGACCCTATGTTAGGTTGGGCGGACCCACCTATGGTTTTGTGCATGATTTTCGCACATGTTTTTTGGACACGATGGTTTTCGTTCCATGGTATTGGATGCTTCGGCATGTATAAATATGTATTATAAGATCGAAAGGAACATAATGAAAAATCAAACTGGTAGTCCTGGTTTTGGGATCCAAGGGAAATCTCTGTGTATATGTGTTTTATGTGTTATGCTCTCGCATTGTTTATTTTATGTGTTTTAGAATTCGTATGCAGATAATTTTTGTACAGGGTTAAAACCTACATTTGTTATCGGAGTAGTTTTGGCTTCAAGGGGACACCTTTATTGCTGAGGGGTTTCGCTCAAGCCTATGGTAGACCCTATTCAGTGGGAGATCGACAAGATCGATTCTACTAGTGAAAGTAGATGGCAAGCAGTGGAAAGATAGAGATCGAGAAATTTAATGGTCAGAGTTTTGAGTTGTGGAAACTCAAGATGAAGGATCTATTGGTGGATAAAGATCAGTGGATTGTGGTAGATCCGGGTACTAAACCAATGAGAGTGTCCGATGAAGAATGGAAGAAGTTGGATCGGAAGGCAAAGAGCATGATATCATTGTGTGTCTCAAATTCAATATTGCTAAATGTATCAGGGGAAGCTACGGTGAAGGCTTTGTGGGACAAGTTAGGGACTTTGTACCAATCTAAGTCTCTGGTGAATATAATGTTCCTGTGGAAAAATCTATATAACCTGAGGATGAAAGATGGAGACTTGGTGACAAATCATCTAAATGCATTTAATACTGTGGTAAGTCAGTTAGCATCTGTTGATATTAAAATTTTAGATGAAGATAAGTGCATCAGTTTGTTGTGTTCTCTACCAGATTCGTGAGATAGTCTAGTTATTGCAATAGGTAGCAATGCAACTGCCTTGCAGTTTGATGAAATAGTCTCATCCTTGATAACGGAGGAGATGAGATGGAAAATATGGAGAGCCAAAATGGTGATGCCTTGTCTATACGAGGAAGGTCCCAGAACAGAAACAAAAATAAGTCATCGAGTGGGAGATCTAAATCTCCAGGAAAACCTGTAAAGGTGGTGTGCTGGAAATACGGAAAGGAACGGCACTACAAAAGGGACTGTAAATCTAAAGCTCCTAATAAAGGAAAGGGATCTGATAATGATCCTTATGCAGAGGTGAAAACCACCTTAGATGAAGGTGGGGATGTGTACTTGGCTTCTTCAAGTACACATGTAGATCATGAGGCATGGTTGATTGACTCAGGTGCA
>APFE031239174.1:111125-141755 GCA_000404065.3 Pinus taeda
GTCCTGGTTTTGGGATCTAGGGGAAATCTCTATGTATATGTGTTTTATGTGTTATGCTCTCGCATTGTTTATTTTCTGTGTTTTAGAATTTGTATGCAGGTAATTTCTGTACGGGGTTAAAACCTACAATTAAGAATTCCAATGACAATCTAAATGCAGGGATCGCAGATATCCAAGCTGCACTAAACAAATAATTTAGCAGGCCAAAGTCAGAGGCACAATCGATCATTGGGTTCAAGGAAATCACAATGCTACTAGGTGAGACTCCTTAGGAGTTGGATCAAAGACTCAAGTGCACAATTCGTGAAGCTAACATGATGTTAACAGATGGGCAACATCGTGAATGGTTTGTAGCATCATTAACGCCACATCTACAGAATCTGTTGTCACAACAGAGGCTAACCACTCAGGCTAAGGCCTTGGAGGTTGCGATGACATTGCACGAGACCCCGATACAAGATCCCAACTTAGGAGTTCAGCAGATTCACACGTAGTTGAAAAACGTGTGCCTTGAGATGCAGAGTTTGAAACAAGACAGGACAACCTGCCCAAAGATGTGCGATGAGGTATGGTGCGTAAAATGCAAGTGCCAAGGGCACGACAAGGACCGTTGCCCAATATTTTTGAATTACCTTGCGGGAGGAGGGCCAATGCCATTAAGATCAGAGGCACAAGCGGGACTTAGCATGGCGCCTACACTATGGTGCGCAATTTGTCAGATAAGAGGAAAGCATTCTACATATAACTGCCATCTATTACAGAAGTATACGCAGAATTCACAACAGGTGTTTTGTAATTTCTGTAGGTCAGTGGGACATGATGAGCACACTTGTAGAAGTTATGAGCTAATGATGGATTGAACTCCTACCTACAAAGTTCAGGCCAAAACACGGGCCCTCGATTAAAATGCAGGAATAGCGTGCACTGGATTTCATGGTCGCAGACGAGGCTGAAGTGGAGGGGGACCAGGAAGAGGTTGCGGACAGTTGATATGTTACAATTGCGAAGGGTCGGGGAATTATGCCCCTAATTGTACAAATCCAACGCGACCATCATGCTTGTATTATACGTGTTTTGATCATGAGACAGAGGATTTTCCCACATAGATGGCGAGGTTGCACGACAAAGGATCACTCTAACCTCCCTCGAATCAGAACCTGCAAATGATGAGGTCTGAGCCGTGCGAGGAAGACCCTAATGTAAATATTGTGCTCTGAAGTGGAATTATGACATGGGATGACAAAGGCAAGAAACCTGAAGAAATTATTTGGGTTCGCAAGGCTCAAATGAAGGAACCAGAGTTCGATTTGGAGCGTGCTAAGGAAACCCTCATGGAAGCCAAGAAGAGCTTCGTTGAGGCCTCCACTTTAGGAAGTAAAGACAAACCAGAGTCGGAAATGGACCCATCGATGCTCACAACATTCCTGGAAACATGCATGAAGCTGCTGCGTGACAGCAAGGTTGTAAAGGGGCTGCAGGAATGGTGGGCCAGTATTGCAGCAATAACGTTGCAACTCCTAGGACTCCCTTCTTTAATTTTATCAACCCGGTAGTTCGTAACAAACTTGGAAGCGACGGTGCTGTATGCACAAGTACTAGCTCTTGCCGCAGCTGTCACTTGGTCAACTGGCACAAGTCCGCTAGGAGCTTAAGCCAACTTCTATGAGCTCTTAGAAGGAAGCTTTTTAATTGATGGATGAAAGCTAACTCAAAGGAGGCTAATCTACTTGCAGAAAGAAGCGAAAAGCGGAAAGGAAATGCAAACCCTAGCAAACCCTAATTTTACCAACTAGCCCTACTAATGCAAGAGAAATGATGAAAGCTACAGAAAGGAATTCCATTGACTCTTAGAAAGGTAAAATGCATGTGACTGAGCTACTTCTAAAGTGAAATCTGAAAAGAAACATCTTTTTGTATTTTTGAGTAAGTTGGCAGAATTATTGTGCATGTGCTTTAATTTTTTTTTACTATGCAGAGGTGGATCGGTGAGAGAAAATGCTTGCAGGAGGTTGGGAATGTTCGGAGAGGGGCTAAGGGGTCCCTAGCACCCTTCCTAAGAGTTTCACAAAGTTTGGCGATCAAGAGACCACTTTCGTGAGCTTCTACAGGAAGTCTGCAGGGTTTCTACGGGATGTTCTGGAATTTCTACAGGATGTCTGTAGCTCTCTACAGGATGTTCAGAAATGGGATTTTGGAGGCTTGATGGAGGGAAAGGTGAAGGAGTGGGTATGGAGGTGAGATAAGGGTGTAAGTAGGTCCAAGCCTTGGGGAATGGAGCTGAAGAGTGGCGAGGATGGTTGGATTTGTTCAAGGTGGAGTGGAGCAATGTTGCAAAAAAATATGGGAATTAGGGCAAAGTGAGCAAATGGAAAATGTGAGGTAAGAATCCGGGTTGGAGGATGGAGCAGATGGGATTGATGGAGTATAGGTGGATGGAGAGGTATTACAGGCGCTCTGCAAGTTATTTTTCGAATTTGACAAATGAAGACTTGGAAAATCAAGAACATAATTACTTTGACCTAATCTGACCTAGATAATAGCAAAGGAAATGAACAAAAGTCTATTTGCAGCGAAATCATATGAAGTAACTATGCAACTGAACAATCATGAACCTAAGCATACAATCAAAACTGATATCAAGTTCGACAACTAAGAATCCAACACTACTAATTGCATGGTGAAGCAAAGACAGTGTTTTTGGTGGCAGTAAGGTCGCCTTGGTCCCAGCTCATGATTCCGTTGAGGGAGAGGTGAGATCCAAAGTGCTTGATGGCCTTTTTCTGAAGACCTTCCCTGTTATTGACTTATCAAACAAATTTGAACATGAAAAGCTACTTTAATCATCAAAAGCAATCTAAATAACAAAACAAGATTTAAATCTAAATAGTATATTTTATTCTAAGAATGCAGCAAAGACACATGAAAGTAAACAAAGGAGGTATTGGGCACTTGAGATGGGCCCAAACCCAAGAGCTACAACCTCCTAAGTGATATTAGAGCTGTTGCAAATCTGGATTCATCTTTATTGATCAAAAGAATAGTTATATTCCAAAACTTTCCACAAGGAAAACTTGAAAATGCGCTGAAATGCAGAGCTAAACTACTGCCTAAAAAATGACTAAAAACCGAACTACAAACTAGCTAACTTCTGTCTACAAAGTGACTAACTCGAATGAGGCCCTTAGCCCTCTTATTTATACAAATTGAGGACCCCAACAGTCCTCCTAAACTTTAGGGACTCGGCTACCCAAAACTTGCAGTTAACAACAGTCCTACTTGACTTGCTTGGCTGCCCTTTTGATAATAGATTTGGTGGCCCTTGAACTCCAAGCTGATGGTGGAGAATTCGAGGTAAGGGCCCATAAATTAAGGGGAAACCTTCCTAAAAATCCTCTCCCTTGTTCTTCCATGAATTTGGTTGCCAAGTGCTCATTAAAACCTTTGATTTTGTCTCAAAATTGACCAAAACATTGCACAAAGCACCCATTAGACTTGTTGGCATAATGACTAACCCAATTCACTCTATTAGCATAAATATAATCAAAAACATGCAATAAACTAATGAGAATGGTGGATTAAGTCAAATTAGGAGGCTGAATGAGCCCATATAATTATCCATTTTTGGGGCTCATCAAGGAACTCATAAATAGATGTTTTGGGACCACGCAAGGAGAACCGCACATAGTCTAGAAGCTCAGAAAGCACACGACGTGAACAGGAAGGAAAATGAGATTGATCGCACAGATTGGGGAATATGAGATGGACCAAGTGATTTTGGATCTAGGATCGGATTTGAACATCTTGCCAAAGCAGACATGGGAGCGCTTGGGAAAGCTTACACTATAATGGTCTCCTATCCAACTACGAATGGGGAACTAGAAAAAGATCCTCCCTGTGGGGAGATTGCAGCGAATCACAGTAGATATCAAAGGAGCAAGCGCGCTAGCAGATTTCGAAGTGATAGAGATTGTTGATGACAGCAATCCCTACCCCATGCTATTGGGAATACATTGGGCCACTGACATGAATGGAGTGATAAATCTAAAGAACCGCAAGATGAATTTTGAGAAAAAGTCTCTGCACGTGGTTGTACCTTTGGACCCCACAGAAGGATCGCGCTACACGGAGTCGGTGCGCGACTATGACAGCGACGATGACTTGGACTGCATTTACAAAATAACCACATGAGAGAAAGACTAGGTGAATCCGACCACAGATGAACGAATCTCATGGGAGCGCAAAATATCCTGCACATCGAACTCGGACAAGGAAATAGAATGATGGCAGAACTAGTTACACGAGGTAACCACATTGAACTATAACATGATGACGAGATCGTTGCGTTGCATATCAATGGAGGTAAGGGAGATGCCTATGTATGATGGTTTAAGTGAGGTGGATGACTTCCTGAGAAGATCTGAAGGAGAAGTGCCAGAATAGCAACGTTTCGAAGCTTTGAAATGGGTACTATGTGCGACGCTCGCAAGGTGGTGGGGTACGCACCAAGGAAGTTTTGAGGACTGGCGCAACTACAGAAGAATGATGCGCATGCAGTTTGGGAAGCCTTTGATGTGATTAACATACAAGATTGCTAGACAAAATGGTCCACGCACCCACCTATCCAGATGGATGCAAGCATCTGGTGTGAAACCTGTACGGATGCACACAATCTTCATGTTAGGAGACACAGTCAGTAAGCAGGTGCGGACAAGGAAATGGCATGAATGACCCCTCCGGTTGGAACCACAAAGTATGGAAAGACCAAGTGCACAGAAGGATATCCTTGTAGAAGCCTTTAAAAAAGTATGCGAAGCGTTGAACAAGGTCCATAATGCGAAGCGAATTGACTGGGACCTGCACGTACCAACGGTTCTATGGGTGTATAGGACCGCGTGCAAGAACCTGACAGCACAAGCACCTCCGATGCTGGAGTATGAAGCGAATGCTTTACTCCCCATGGAGCATGAAAGGCCTAGTCCGCGCATAGTAGCACCGGTAGGTACTATGGTTCGCGGAGCCTGGAAAGAAGGGATCACACAACCAAAAGAGGTAGAATGCTTGGGACTTGAGGAAACAATCCAACAAGGAAATTTTAGGCTCCAATAACTTGAGAAAGAAAGGGTGCGATTAAGGAAGAAAAGTGCTCTAGTAGACATGGAAGTCAAGAAGCTGGAGGACGAGATAAAGGAATATTTTCTCAATAAAAAGACCGGGGTGATAAAACAAGATGTGCACGATCACACTGACAAGTTTGAGGACTATCACCGCGAATTGATCAGCCAGATTCCTTGGCTTGGACCGCACATTACTAAGTGAATCAACCAAGGTAGCACATTGCAGATGATAAAGTGCACAACGCCGCCCGTAACAATAAAAGGTGGGTATTTTCCAGGAAAAGTGATGGATGACAGGATGAAACTCTATACAAGAGGTGCGACCACCTGACTAGCTGAGGGAAGTACAGTCTTAGCACTCTAGGTAGTTGAAAGGAAGCGCAGGACTATAAAATAATATGTTTGGGAGATGCGTGATGTTGGAGCTGCATGCAGAAGTAAAGAGTCGCAAGGTCTACGATCGTGCACGGGGGGTTGTGCTACCGTGCAAGTTGGCCAGAAAGTGACCCTTGAAGTCACTATTCATGATGGGATGCTCGAATTGAGACCAAATGGAGCGGGAAGAAAGCATTTAAGATGCGATTTATGGGCAAGATTGGGAAAAATCTTCCGCCAAGGGAGCATTAATGAATGGGATTTGGGGGGAACAGTCGAACGCAAATTCAAAAAGTGTTATAAATTACAAAGGGCTGCCCAGCAAACAAAGCTTGGTCATTTGCGAATTAAGCTATAGAGTAGAGCCTTATTTGTTTTGAGCGTTGATTGAGCCCTTGAGTTTGCGAGTGATATATTTCTAGACGGACATGATCGTAGAAGCTGAAGAAGTTATGGAAATAATATAAATGACTACCAAAGAGGCCGCGCAGGCCCTGACTATGGGGGATGTACAGAAAGGCGCCGGGATTGTGGTAGAAATCCCAAAATCACCGTGCATGCCAAGACCAAAGAAGGACAAACAAATGATGGTTCTCATACGTGTGTACCCGCGGAACCTGCTACGCACCAAGCTGTCAATGGAAGAAAAGGGGAAAGTTGTTACCATCAAAATCGATGAGGAAGAAGAATATCTGGAGGATCTTATCATCGAAGAAGACGAGGACAAAGGCATGAAGGAGGAAACCGAGCCTGCGCACCCTCCAACAAAGCTACCCGCCTATGTCCCCCTGTGGAAAGGGAAGGCTAAGGTGCCCAAGGATCTTGACGAGACCAAGAGCTCACTCCAAACCCCGCTCCTCCCAGACAACATCACTTTTGAGGGCACGCACTTAGGATGGGTGCCGAGCTTAAAATTTAATATTCGGACCTCGCTGACCACGAGAAGTTCCCTCATCTTGAGACAGTGCACCTCATGAAGCCTAAGCAGAACACCATGGCGGGGGTTATAGAATTAAAGCCGCAAAAGTGGTTGCGCAAAGTGGAAAAGGAAAGGCTACTTAACCTACTCTGGGTGCTGCATTTCCACTGCGCCCCAATAACAATTTTCATCATCAGGTAGCTACTCTACCTGGTGCATGGTGGGTCTTTATGGCTAAAGGAGTCCATCCCCATCATGGAAGACTTGATTCACCACATTACCTGGCTATCGCGCAAAGGAGAGGACCCTGCAGACATCTCGGAGGGGAAGAGCAGTGACTTGGCCATCGCGGAGGCCATGAAGAAGAAGTACAAGCTGGAAAAGAGGGAAAGGAGCTATGCCATATCTAGCATCAATGACAAAGCAGTGAAAGTGGTGACCCAAATACTGGCCAGTAAGGTTATGTGCAAGTGTCGCGCGGATGAGGTACCTGCGCTGGTGGTAACACTGGCTCAGTAGTGTGCGGAGGGGGTCCAGTTTAACTAGTCCGAGTTCCTCTCAAAGGAGTTCCTGGAAAATTGCTGCAAGGCCTAGGTACAAGGAAAAACATTCCACTATGCATGGCTTCTGTTGTCCATAGTGCTCGTGGCCAAGGAATTGCTGTAGGATAGCCAATTCCCCATAATTGATAGGGATCTGTTGGAGGCCGCAAAGTATGCTTCGCTCTGGGCCATAAAGGATGAAAATAGGATCTACAACAACAAGATATTTTGGGTGTTCATGGAGATGAACCCCAAAATAGGAATCAACCACAAGCCGCGGTTGTCACCCACTATCTACAACAGCTTGCAGAATTTTGCAAAGTTTAAAGCAGACATCCACAACATATACATCAGAGCATGCTAGGACCCAGCCAAGAAATGGAGAGAGATACCCTTTGTAGCCACAAACGATGTAATCTTCAACTTATTGGAGACATGGCCACTGGAGTGGCGCACTCTAGACATCGTGGAAATAGAGAAGTCGGCGGCATAGAGGAGGAAACAGGAGTCCAAACTGTACGTGGCACAGTTGGAAGAGAAGAGAAGGAAGGAGGCAACGGTAGTAGAAGCACAAGAGGTGCGAGACACTGCATAGATAGCAACTGAATAAGAAAAGGCCACAACAGTAGCAACAATGCAGGAGGTAGCCACAAAGGCACAATAGGGCCAAACATCGCCTTCGGATGCGCAAGATGTAGAGGAAGAAGAGGGAGGCGCAGACCCACAAACTGCGTCAACACAATTGAAGCGCCAACACCCGACCGAGCAGACAGAGCCACGCAAGAAGGTCAAGGCATCAAAGTTGTTTATTGACCCGATCACCCTAACCGAGGGTGATCTGCACGACATCGGCGAGACATCGCGTGATGTCACCTATGAAGCCCTCCAAAATTTTATGCAGGAGAACCAAATTGTGTTGGGGGCCCTCAAAGTGTAGCTACAGGAGTTATAGGTGTGCACTCCTCAGGTTGGTACCCTTTCAACCATCCTCATAGTTGGAACAACGGCAGCAGAACAGATGTTGCGTGCTTAAGTGAAGAATACCATAGTACTGCCAGAAGAGGCACTAGTGACAACAAATGAGGCCGATAGGCCTATGGTTAGCACATTGAAGGGTATCGGTATCAACATGGCTGGACTCCCACAGGAGACCTTATACGTTTTGGAGGATAAGATAACTGCAGAATTGCGGGCTAGGGAGAGTAGCACACTGCAAGTCCTCAACGAGCAGAAAATCAACATGGAACAGTTTAGCTTGCAACATGACGAAGTGGTGTCATAGAAACGACAACTGGTACAGGTACTAGATGAAGCTTGTCAAAGCGTCCCTGAGCTGGCAATCCCAGCAGAGGTGCACATCCATAGGCTCGCAGCATGGGTGCGCGAAGTGTGGGAGGAAATGACAAAGGTTTAGCTGGAGCTGAACCTTCAGATCGTCGAGCTGCAGTTAAAGGCGTAGCCGTCCACCCTTCCAGAAGTCAGAGAACAGTGCGCCAGCACTATTACAGTGGGACTGGATGAGATCAGCAATGCAGTGCCTGACTACACCAGCATGTTGGAAGAGTCATTTGAGGTCCTCACAAATCTGCAGGAGGACCCCAACATCCAGCGCTTAGAGGCAAAGGCACGAGAACTCGAACAACAGTATGATAGCATCAAAGGAACTGCACAGACGGTGGCCCTTACTCAGAGGCTCACGCGGATGCAATAGGCCAAAGCACTAAAAGAACTGGTGGATGCGGAATGGCACAAGGAAGTAGTCTTGAAGGCATGCATTCAGCCTTGGATCGACAAGGCCTTCACCATCATAGCAGAAATTGAAGGCAAGGTCACACAAATGTAGGAGATACAGGCATAGATGTAGAGAAGCATTTTTGACACCACGGTCTCGGAACAATGCGTACAACATATCCATTAGGCAGCAACTCAGTGCGTTGTCGACCTTGCAGCAGTTTGAGAAAAGTTGGAAGGACTCCACGCCAAGATCTCCATGCCGAAAAAGTGACTCGAGGGCGAGTCACGATGTTTTTGTTGGGGGCCTGTTGGGCATGGAATCCCCCCAGGGCATGTTTTGGGGCTTAAAGCCCAAGGTTTAACCAAATCCTTTTGTAAAATCTCTGCGAATTATTGACGCAGGGCGTGAAATCATAATAGAGTCACAGGGTTGTCTGCCCTCGTTTTTGTAAAGTAATGTCAGCTTAATAGACCTACCCATGGTTCGCGGACCATGGGATTGTATAAATAGAGCGAGGCTCTAAGTGTATAGGATAGGATAACTAAGAATAGAAGGATGATAAGTCTAAATGATTGACTTAAAGTGTAAAAGGTGTCTTTGGGTCGTAGAGTAGGAGAAGGCTCTACAGCTTAGTGTGCAAAGGCCGAGTAGTCCGCAGCTGAGTGCACGGACCCCTGTAGATGAGTGCACAAGGATGGTCGAATCTGTAACCGTTGGAAGAATCAATAAAGAGAATTTTACCATATTTTTGTGTATCTTTTCCTGTTTTAATGTATGATTGGGTATAATTTGCAGTTATACTGTTTATTTGCTGTGAAAACTCATATGAATGTTTTGTGTAAGTAAATATAACGTAAGACATCCAAGAACGCTAAGGTAATTAACTGGTATAGGAAGATAAGTAAGATCTCAAGTAATAGTGCAGAGCACTGCTCTAGCAACACGGAAGCTCCATAGTCCCTGTTTAGGGCTACGGGAAGTCAGTATATCAGGGTGAGAGGAACAAGAAAGTGTGTGAAGTGACCTGCGTTCAAGGATGAATAGTTGGACCAGTCGAACCTCTCAGACATCTTAAGGGTGTGGAAACCTAGTTCCAGCACCCTCCCATACTACTTCGGGTAAGACCTCAGTCCACGCTCCACAGACTGTTGCCGAAAGGGCCAGTAGTACAAGGATTTGTTTGGCTAATTAACTTTAAACCTCGGTCAGGCCTCAATAAGCCAACGGCTGTCAAAGTGTGCCCTAACCATAGATGAGAAAATAGTCAAAATAGTCTTAAAGGAGAGTTTTATGCAACCTCTTTATCTAAGAAAAATGAGCCCAAAATAGTCTCATTTGGAGCAGTCAAACTTGGTCAGCATGGAGGAGTAGCTTGCGATCAACTTCTGCAAATAGAGCTTTAGTCAAGTAGCACAAATTTCCTTGACCTTGAAACCAATATAATTGGCCTGTAAAGATAGAAAGGATTCACCAAAAACCAAAGTGAAAATCTACTGAAAATTCCCAAGTCAACTATGTTCAATGTCCTGTAGTCAGCCCTGTAATTTGGCCCAATTAGAGACAACCCGTTGTACTTCACAAGAGAAAGAAAAGTATTCCACTTCTGAGTTGTACAAACCAGTAGAAGAAGGTGAGAGAATATGTATGTTTTGTGAATGAGGTTTCTAATGAGGTTTGATGTCTCATGTATTTATATGAATCTATGTGGGTGAAAAGACAAGTCAATTGGGCTTCATGAGCCTACTTGAAGTTGAATTCGACCTTGACAATTTCACATGTGAGGGATTTTAATTCAAAAATACACTTCTACTTGTCCGATTTGAATGATATTTAGGTTGATTTTGGTCCTCTCAAAAAGAGGAATTTAATTAAATAATTATCTCCATAAAATGATTTTTGCAAAGTGGAATTTAAACCTAGTTTCATAATTTAACACTCCCTCTCAACTAAGGAGAGTTCCACCTATCAATATTTTTCCATAGATCATCATGGTATCTTGCCATCATGTACCATCTATTCTTGTCTCACTCATCTCATGTTGAACATTCTCAAATATAAAGAAGAAGAAATGTTTCAGGGGAGCTCCAACTACCACCCTGCCTCTATCACCATCTAGGAGACTCTTCTACCACTCAGAATCATCATCATCATCATCATCATCATCATCGAGGAGCCATAGCTACCACCCAGAACCAAAGACAATGGGCAATACCAACCTACCCCAAGCATAGGGATCACACTCAATCTCAAATTCCTTGACAATAGGTGATATCAACTTACCCAAAATAAGGATCACACTCTACCCTATTGTCCCTGATCATCCATATTAACCCTAAAGAGTTAGATGGTAGAACACATACGTCCACCAACTTGGGTGAGATCCACCTACTGTAAGGGGTACAGATCAAACTTTATCCCAATTCCCTCAACCCATTATCCAAATGCAAGAGGTTATCCCACGGAGTGGGGAATACTCTAACTAGGGGAGATCTAAGGTCTCAAAATCCTATAAATGAGAGGTCTCTTATCCCCAAGAGCCCTATAGCTCCATTCCACACCCTGGGAGCTAAACCAAGGGGGAAGAGCATTGCTCAGTGTTCTTGATCAGCCCAGACCCTTATTGAAAAGGGTCATTTCAAACAGTCCAAGCTGCTCTCTAAAGACCAAGAACTTCCATTTTGGAAAATATTTGGTGTGGATATCAACTATCTGCTCATTTGTCAAAATGTGGAGGAGTCTCACATCTCTTCTTTGCACCATGTCACGGATGTAATGATATCTGATCTCGATATGCTTGGACTTGTCATGAAACACATGATTCTTTAACAAACGAATCCCACTCTTATTGTCGCAATAGATGACTATCGTGTCTAGAACCTGCTCAAATAGCTCTCCAAAGAGCTTCCTCTACCAAATTGCTTCACAACTCGCAAGGCTAGCTGCAATATAATCAGCCTTACAAATGCTAAGGGCTACATATTTCTCTTTCTTGCTCATCCAATATCATGGAAGATCCCAAACTAAAAAAACATCCAGAATTACTCTTCCTATCAACCACATTACCAGCCCAATATTCATTTGTATATCCATGTAGTCTAACATCTCCAACAACATATCTTAGTCCAAGGTTAATAGTCCCACATTGATATCACAATACATGCTTGGAAGAAACCCAATGTACATGGTGAGGCTCAGTCATAAACTGGCTCAAGGTGCTAATTGAAAAATATATATCGGGGTGAGTATTCACAAGAAACATCGGAGGACCAACCAGTGTTCTATACTCAAAAAGGTTTACTAGGTTCAGTCCAGCAACTTCTTGAGATTCATCTCCATAGGTGTAGGAAAGGATTTACATTCAACCATTCCAAATCTCTCTAGTATTTTCATAACATATTTTCCTTGTGAAAGGAAAATATCGCCAAATTTTACCATAATTCTAGTCCCAGGAAATAGTGCATCAAACCAAGATATTTCATCTCGAATTTGGAAGCCAACTTCCTCATACATTCTAGAATGAGAGAGTTTTCACCTGTCATGAATAATTCATCAACATATAATACCAATATGAGAAGCATACCTTGGATTGTTTCGAAGTACAAGTTTGGATCAGAATTGATCCTTTTGAATCCCAGCTTTATCAAGTAACTATCAATACGATTATACCAAGCACGGGGTGCTTGCTTCAATCCATAGAGAGCTTTCTTTAATCATCATACATTGGTCTTCCTATCATGAAATTCAAATCTTGTAGGTTGTTCAATGCACACTTCTTCTTGAAGCAAACCATGTAAGAAGATGGTCTTCACATCCATTTGATGGAGAGTACATCCTTGACTTGCAACAAGGGCTACTATCGAATGAATGGTTGTGTATCACACCACTGGAGAAAATATATCATCGTAATATTATCCCTATTTTTGAGTGAATCCGTGGGCTACAAACCTTGCCTTATACTTTTCAATGCTTCCATTAGCCCCATGTTTGATCTTATAGAGACATTTGAAGGTTACAACATATCTTCGCTTCAGTCTCGATACAATATCCCATACATAATGTGTTGGGCACAGGATCCTCCAAGGGGCGTTTTGGGGCTTAAAGCCCAGATTTTGGTCAAAAGTTGTAACTCCGATGTAAAGGCTCTGCATTTTGTGGACGTAGAGTGCATAGTTTGTAAAAGAGTAATAGGGTTGTCCGCCCTCAATTTTGTAATGTAATGTCGGCTATAGAGATCTACCCATGATCCGCGGACCATGGGATTGTATAAATAGAGCGAGGCTCTAAGTAGTTAACACATCTAAGAATTAATTGAGAATCATGGAATAGGAACAAAGCGGAATATCTAAAGTGAAAATTCTAGTTTTGGGTCATAGAGTAGGAGAAGGCTCTACAGCTGAGTGCGCAGAGGCATAGTAGTTTGCAGCTGAGTGTGCGGACCCCTGCAACTGAGTGCGCAAGGCGAGTCGAGTCTATAACAGTTGGAAGCATCAATAAAGAGAAGTTTCATATCAATTTTGTGTATTTATTTCCTATTTTATGCATTGAATATATTCGGTATAAATTTCATTTCTACTAGTTATATTTTGCATGAATATATATGACTGTGTTGATTAAGTGAATGTGAGATAGAATATTTGTTTACATGAAGTTAACTAAAATCTTTAAGAAGATGAGTAAGATACGTGATATATTTTGGGGAAATAGTGCAGGACACTGCCATAGCAGCATGAAAGTGTCTTAAACCCTGGTTAGGCTTGCGTAAAAGGCAATTATAACAGATCATGAAGGTGTTGAAGGTTAGAATAGTGCGTGAAGTGACCTATGCCAAGGTAGGCACAGTTGGACTAAATTGACACCTCAGACATCTCAAGGGTGCAGAAATTTGGTTCCAGCATCCCCCCATACTGCTTCGAGTGAGTCTTCAGTCCGCGCTCCACAGGCTGATGCCGAAAGGGCCAGTAGTGTAGGAATTTGTTTGGCTAAATAACTCTGAACCTAGGTCAGGCCCCGTCAAGCCATAAAATGGTTCCGTCGCCAGGACCAGAATCTGCATAGAGATGTCTAATGTCGTATCATTGGAATCCAACTAAGAAGGAAATTGAAGACTAGTTGGACAGAAGAATCCACGAGTTTGCGGAGGAGAACAGGAACCCGCGACTAACAAAAGAAGAGTGGTTAGACTGCTACCTTTACATAGAGATCCACGAAATATTCTTCGCATCCTTCCGCACTAAGTTATACGAGTGGATCGTGAAGCTAGTAGATAGCCAAGGAAGGTGGAAACTTGACGGTTCTATTGTGTGGAACCCAGAGTTAGTGCAAAGGTTGGAAGCATCGGAGGATAAGATCACGTGCACCATTGACCATTGGCTCGATCAGATTATAGGAGGATTCATTATTGAGTTCGCAGTCGACACCTCGTCAGCTATAGCGAGGCAGAGCGACGCTTTCTCAAAGGACCATGAGGTAAGTACGTAAGATCTTTGAATACTTGGATTAAAATGCTATTGTGCGAAAAGAGGGTTATGAAGTTACATTGATGTTCATGGCTACGTGAAGTGGAAGAGCTTATAGAAATGAAGGAAATAAGGGACCATAAAATAGACCCTTGATTTCACCTCTGTGATGGGACAAGGAAGAGCTCGCGAAGGTCTCTCTGCGAAGTGTGATCCATATGATAAGGCAAATAATTGCTCGAATACCACCCTCACCCACACCACCACTAGCTTCACTTCCATCACCTCCATCTTCACCCGTACCATCTCCACCACCACTACGATTCAATATCGCAAGCACAATAAAGTTGCATGTGTTCAAGGGATTGGGAAATGAGGATCCGTACCAATTCTGGTTCGTTGTAAGAGCTATATGGGAAGCGTAGGGAGTTATAGATGACAATTTCAAGAAAGTGACACTGGTTAGCACTCTGGAGGATCGCACATTGACCTGGTATATTAAGCACCCAAATGATAATCCAAATGTGGGAATCACGGAAATCCAAACAATGCTAAAGAAGGAATTTAGCAGGCCGAAGTCTGAAGCACAGTCGATCATTAGATTCAAAGAGATCATGATGCTACCAGGTGAGACTCCTTGGGAGTTGGATCAGAGGCTTAAATGTACGATTCATGAAGCTAATATGAATCTTACGGATGGATAGCACCACGAGTGGTTTGTAGTGTTGCTGACGCCACATCTAAGGAGTGCGCTATCGCAGTAGAAGCTAACGAATTAGGAAGAGGCCTTAGAGATCGCGATGAGGCTGCATGAGACCCTGATGTAGGATCCTAACTTGGGAGTTCAGTAGATCCACGTACAGCTGAAAAATTTATGCCTTGGGATGCAAAGTCTGAAACAGGACAGGACAGCTCAACCACAAGTGCATGAATAGGTGTGGTGTGTAAAATGCAAGGGTCAGGGACATGACAAGGACCATTTTCCATTTTTCACGAATTATCTTGCAGGAGGATCGATTTCATTAAGGCTGGAAGTGCAAGAAGTAATTAGCGTGGTGCTTGCTTTGTCGTGCACGATTTGTCAAATAGCTAGAAAACATGCCGCATACAACTGCCATTTGTTACAGAAGTACACGCAGAATTCGCAATAGTTGTTCTGTAATTTTTGTAGGTCGGTAGGACACGATGAGTGCACTTGTAGAAGCTATGAGTTGATGATGGATAGAACTCCCATCTACAGAGTTCAGGCCGAAACGCAACCCCTAGAACAAAATGAGGGAATGGTGCGAACAGGATTTCAGGGGCGCGGACGAGGCCGAGGTAGAGGAGGACCTAGAAGAGGTCGCGAATAGTTTATATGCTACAATTCCGAAGGGCCGAGACATTATTACCTTGTTTGATCATGATATGGAATATTTTCCTACGCTGATAGCTAGGATTCGAAACAAAGGAGCGCTACCACCTCCCCCGACTCAGAACTTGTAGATGATGAGGTCTGAGCCGCACAAGGAAGACCCAAATCTAAACATTGTGCTCCAAAGTGGAATTGTGATGGGAGATGACAAGGGAAAACAGCGAGAAGATAGTACTTGGGTTCACAAAGCTCTGGGAGAAGAAGCGGAGTTTGATTTGGAGCACACTCAGGAAACCTTCATGCAAGCTAAGAAGAGCTTCGCTGATGCCTCCACTTTAGGAAGGAAAGATAGACCAAAGCCGAATATGGACCCATCCATGCTCACGACGTTCCTGGAAGCATGTATGAAGTCACTGTGCGATAGTAAGGTTGTGAAAGGATTACACGAACTCATTAACAGATGAGTTGGGACCATGCCAGGAGAACCACGTGTAGTCCGAAAGATTGGGAAACATAAGACACGGACGGGAAGAGAGATGAGGTTAACCGTGTAGATTGGAGAATATGAGATGGATCTAGTTATCCTGGATTTAGGATCGGAAGCGAATGTTCTACCAAAATAGACATGGGAGTGAATGGGGAGACCTACACTGCAGTGGTCTCCTATTCAGCTGTAAATGGAAAACCAACAGAAAATAATACCCATGGGTTGAATGCAGGGGATAACTATCGATGTTGAGGGAGCGAGCACGCTAGCAAACTTTGAAGTGATAGAGATTGTTGGTGACAACAATCCCTACCCTACGCTCTTAGGAATCAATTGGGCCACAAACATGAATGGGGTGATTAATCTGAAGAAGCGCAAGATGATTTTTGAGAAGAAGTCTCTACGCGTAATTATACCCCTGGACCCTGCTGAAGGATCATGCTATACGGAGCCGATGCGCAACTATGAAAGTGATGATAACTTGGACTACATATACAAGATAACAGCGTGAGAGAAAGGTTGGGTGAATCCCACTATGGATGGGTGGATTTCATGGGAGCGTGAGAGCTCCTATACTTTGGATTCTGATGAGGAGATAGAGCGATGGCAGAATTGGTTACACGAAGTAACCACGCTGAGCTGTAATATGATGACTAGGTCACTACGTTATGTATTGACAAAAGTGAGAAACCTACCTACTTGATGGTTTAAGCGAGGTGGATACCTTCTTAGATAAATTTGAAATGGAGGTGCTGGAAAAGCAATGCTTCCAAGCCTTGGATTGGGTAATGTGTGCTACACCCACAAGATGGTGGGGTACGCACAAAGGGAGCTTTGACGACTGGTGCGAATGTAGAATAATGATGCACACACGATTTGGGAAGCCTAAGGTGTGATTGATAGACAAGTGCAATGGGCAGGATGATCCATGCATGCATCTGGCCAGCTGGGTGCAGGCACATGCAAAACAAGCTACGCGGATGCACATGAACTTCACACTGAAATATACCATCAATAAGCATGTGTTGGGGGGACAAACGTGTAGTTGGCTCTTAAGTTTGAGAAGACATTATGTAGGAAGAACAATTATGCAGAAGGTTCTTTGCGTAGAGCATTCAACATGGTATGCAATGTGTTGAACAAGGTATGCAATGTGCAACGAAGTGATTGGGACCTATGCGTACCCAGAGTATTATGGGCGTATAGGACAACATGCAAGAAACTGACGGGACAGACACCATTTAGGCTTGTCTATGGAGTAGAAGCCATAATGCCTATGGAGTAGATCGTGCCTAGTCTGTGCATAGCAGTGCTCACAGGTATGACAGACCGCGGAGCCCTGGAAAAAAGGCTCGAGCAGTTGGAAGAACTCGAAGAAGAACGGTTTTTGGCTAGATTCCATCAACAGGTACAAAAGCAATGCAGAAAGGCCTGGCACAATCGACATATTAAGCTACACACCTTTAAGGTGAATGATTTGGTGTTGTTATATGATAATAAGTTTGATATATTCCCAGGGAAGCTCAAAATGCATTGGATGGGACCATATGTTATTAAGGAAATCACAGACGGTGGCGTGGTGCAGTTGGTGAAATTAAATGGCAAACTCTTCCCAGGAAAAGTAAACGGTAGTCGTTTGAAGCCATACACAGGTGGCCCGACCATCTGACTAGCTGCAGGAAGAATAGTCTTAGTGCTCTAGGCAGCTGAAAGGAGGCGCAGGACTATAAAATACTCTACCTGAGAGTTGTACAATGTCAGGACTGCGCGCAGTAGCGAGGTGTCACAGGGTCTGCGACAACGCGAGGGTAGATGCGCAGCCACGTAGATTGGCTAGAAAGTGACCGTTATGGTCACTATTAATGATGTGATGATTGGTTTGAGACCAAATGGAGTAGGTGGTAGGCATTTAAGGTGAACTTTATGGGCCAGACTTGTGAAATCTACAACCAAGTGGGCATTAATGGACCGAATGTGGGGGGAACCATCAAATTCAAATTCAAAAGGTGTTATAAATTAAAAATGGTTGTCCAACAAACAACACTTGGCAATTTGAGAATTGAGCTGTTGCGCGTCCATACACTCATGAACCTAGACTTGTTCGATCTTTTGAAGTCAAAATCGTTGTTTGAGCACTTACCCAAGCCGTTGAGAGATTTGTGGAATAACAATAATGCAGCGCCTGAGGAAGCCATGGATATGGGAGTAATGACCGGTGAGGAGGACGCATAGGCCATGACGGAAGTAGAAGCCCGAGAAAGTGCTAGGATAGTTGCAGACATCCCTAAATCGTTGCGCATGTCGAGACCCAGGAAATATAAGCAAGCTATGGTTATGCAGAAGTGCCACGCGGATGTGGTTCCCATGCCAGTGGTTACACTTATCACACAATGTGCAGAAGGGTTCTAGTTTAATTGGGTGGACTACTTGTGCAGAGAGTTCCTTGAGAACTGTCGCGAGGCATAGGAGTAGGGGAAGACTTTTCATTATACGTGGTTGCTCTTGTCCATAGTACTGGTAGCTTGGGAATTTTCCGAGGACAGCTAGTTCCCAACGATTGCGTAGGATCTTCCAGAGGCAGTGAAGTATGCTTCGCTGTGGGCAACCAAAGATGCACAGAGAATCAGGGACTTTAAGATATTCTAGGTGTTCATGAAGATGAACATCATAATGGGGATTAATCGCAAGCTGTATTTATTGCCCACTGTCTACAACAATCTACAGAGCTTCACAAAGTTCAAGGCAGATTTCCACCACGTGTACATCAGGGCATGGAACGAGCTACCTTATATAGCAACGGACGATGTCATATTCGCAGTCCTTGCGTCGTGGATGCTAGAGTGGTGCGCTCCAGCCAACTCCACGATGGAAGAAGTCTGTCGTGCAGAAGAAAAAGGATGAGGCAAAACTACGGATGGCGCAGTTGGCAGAGAAGCGTCAGAACGAAGCGGCAGCAGCAAAGGCGCAGGAGGCATGCGATGCTGCAAGGGCGGAGAAAGAGCAGCAAAAGGAAGTAGAGAAGGAGCGCGAAGGCCAAAAGTCGCCTTCACCTGAATAAGAAACAGATACAGAGCAAGGTGGCGCAGACCCGTAAACGGCGTCCACACAGCTAAAATGACAATGCCCAAGAGAGCAGGTAGGGCCGCGGAAGAAGTTGAAGGCTTCAAAGACTTCTTTCGACCCGATCACCCTCACTGAGGGGGATCTACATGACATTGGGGAGACGGTGAGGGATGTCACCACGAAGGCCCTCTAGCAATCTGTGGAGGAACACCAAATGGTGTTGGGGGCTCTCCGGGCAAAGATACAGGAGTTGCAGGTGTGCACTCCACAAGCTGATATTGTGTCAACCAGCCTCATAATAGGCACGATCATGGCTGAGGAAATGTTGTGCACACACATGACCAACACTATAGTGTTGCCATAGGGAGCACTCATGATAGAAAATGAGGTTGGCAGGCCTATAGTCATCGGATTGAAGGGAATCAGGATAAACATGGTTGTGCTCCCTCGAGAGACGCTCTATGTTTTGCAAGATGGAGTTACTGCAGAACTGTGAGCCAGGGAGGGTCACACACTATAGGTCATGAGAGAGCAGCGCATAAACATTGAATAGTTGAGCCTGCAGCGTGACGAGGTAGTAGCACAGAACTGACAGCTAGTGCAAGTGGTCGAGGAAGCCTGCCGGATGGTCCCAGAGTTGGCCATCCAAGCTGAAGAACTAGTGGAGGCGTGCATCTAGAAACTAGAAGTAGGGGTGTGCGAGGTTAAGGAAGAGATGGCCAAGGTTCAACTGGAGCTAAACCTTCAGATAGTCGAACTGCAAGTGAAGGCGTAGCCTTCAACTTCCCCACAAATTAAGGAACAATGCACCAGAGCAATTACAGCGGCAATAGCGGAGGTCAACAGTGCTGTGAAAGACTGCACAAAGTTGTTTGAGGAGTCGTTCAAGGTTCTCACTACTCTACAGGAGGACCCGAACATACAGCTCCTAGAAATATAGGTGTGCAAGCTATTGGGTGTGGAGCCTAATTATCTTTTGTATTCAAAGGTTTCAGCTGGATGTATACCCCAGGAAAACTGTACACCCCTCCACGTAGGGGGGCGGAGGGGGGGGGACTTGTCCCCCCTGTGGGGGTTCGGGGGGGTAAATCCCCTCCGGCTGGGGGGTCTAGGGGGCAACAGTCCCCCGACAGGGGTTCGGGGGCAGCACCCCTGAAGCTAAAAATAGATGAAAATTTTCCTTGTAAAAGTCTAGTAATTTCTAGTCAATCTGGGCAGTTCATTAGGCGGATGATCTGACAGTATAAGTTATGTTTAATTTAGGGTTTTTTGCCCTAGAAGGCAACCCCTCACTATATATGAGGGAATTGTATTGCGTTTATGTATATCTATATTCTGGGTGGAGGAAGAGAGAGGAGATTGAGAGCGACGAGGGTGTTAAAACAGATATGTTGTAGGTTGTATCTCTTCAGTTTACTGGATAATATAATAAAAGAAGGATTGGCTGTTTCTCCATGGACATAGCCCAAACTAGGTGAACCACGTATATCTATGTCTCTCTTGTTTTATGCGTTTTCTGTGTTTATATTTCTGCAATATTTTGTGTGTTCCATTGCTCTGCAATATGTAATTTTCTAACACAAGCTATAGCAGAAGTATGATGAAGTAAAAGGGATCACGCAGACAGTGGCCCTTACACAGAGGCTCGCACAGATGCAGCAGGCAAAAGCGCTCAAGGAGCAAGTAGATGTTGTGCGACACAAGGAAGCCATTTTGAAGGCGCGCTTACAATTGTGGATTGATGAGACGTATGTAATTACAACCTCTATTGAAGCAAAGCTTGCGCACATGCAAGGAACGCAGGAACAAGTTCAGGAAAGTAGCTCAGCTACAGCGGTCTCTAAACAGTGCATCTAGGAGCTACAACAGGAAATTGCTCAGTGTGTTGCCGATCTTGCAACGATCCAGGCAAATTTGGGAGGTCTTCGCGTGAAGATCTCTGCACCAACAGAGTGACTCGAGGGTGATTCATGATGTTTGTGTTGGGGGACTGTTAGGCGCGGGATCCCCCAAGGGAAGTTTTGGGGGTTAAAGCCCAGATTTTGGTCAAAAGTTGTAACTCCAATGTAAAGACTCTGCATTTTCTGGGCATGAATTGCATAGTTTGTAAAAGAGTCATAAGGTTGTCCAACCTCAATTTTGTAATGTAATGTAAGCTATAGAGATCTACCCATGGTCCGCGAACCATGGGATTGTATAAATAGAGCGAGGCTCTAAGTAGTGAAGACATCTAAGAATCAATTGAGAATCATGGAATAGGAACATAGCAGAAGATCTAAAGTGAAAAGTCTAGTTTTGGGTCATATAGTAGGAGAAGGCTCTCTAGTTGAGTGCGCAGAGGCCTAATGGTCCGCAGTTGAGTGTGTGGACCCCTACAGCTGAGTGCGCAGGGCGAGTCGAGTCTGTAACAGTTGGAAGCATCAATAAAGACAACTTTCATATTAATTCTGTGTATTTATTTCCTATTTTATGCATTGAATATATTGGGTATAAATTGCATTTCTACTGGTTATATGTTGTGCGAATATATATGGTTGTGTTGATTAAGTGAATGTGAGATAGAATATCTGTTTACGCGAATTTAACTAACATCTTTAAGAAGATAAGTATGATATGCGGTCTAGTTTTGGGAAATAGCACAGGACGCTGCCATAGCAGCGCGAAAGTGTCTCAGCCCCTCGTTAGGGCTGCGCAAAAGGCGATTAAAACAAATCGTGAAGGTATTGAAGGTTAGAGCAATGCGTGAAGTGACATGTGCGAAGGTAGGCACAGTTGGACTAAATCGATACCTCAGACATCTCAAGGATGCAAAAACTTAGTTCCAACATCCCCCCATACTGCTTCGGGTGAGAATTTAGTCCACACTTCGCGGGCTGATGCCGAAAGGGCCAATAGTGTAGATATTTGTTTGGCTAAATAACTCCAAACCTGGGTCAGGCCCCCTCAATCCAACATAATGTTTCATAATAGACTCATATTATTCGGCCGTTGCATCCTTCCAGACTTGTTCCTTCACAACTTCTTCAAAGGAATTAGGTTCGACTTGAATCATCTTGCTCATAGCTAAAACATAAGCATCGTACCTATATGGCTAATTTCTTTCCCTGAAAGTTCCATGAGCAAGAACATGTTTCTCAGCATCTTCTAGTGTGTCCTTGAGCCAAAGTGGTATTTTCCTTGTAGGGGGTGTTAGGCTTGGAGGCAAAGGGCCCAAAAATGGATTCATATATGTCCTAAAAGTCTCCAAACTTGCTTAAGAATTATCCCAAAGGATCCAAATGTGCCCCAAAATTCTTCAAAATCCTCTTAAGGATCATTCAAAATCAAAATGGTCAAAGGAGGAAAGCCCTTAAAGGGGAGGAAATACACTATCGGGAGGCAGGAAACGCTTGAAAACCATTAAAATTCTAAAATCCCAGATCTAACGGCAAATCGCAAATCGGAAAGTAGAAAGGACTTTGAACAGTGGCAATTAGCGCTGGACACCACCGATCAGTGATTGACGATGATCAGATCGGTGGGCTGCAATCAGCGGAGGCAAATCGGTGGAGGCGAGTCGGTATTATTGGCGCAGGTTGTGTGGAATGACCGATTGCAATTGCTGATTCAACGTGGACCGTCGATCGCGCGCACAGATCGACATCCCACATCACATCGGCGGATCGCTATCAGCATAAACCAAAGGGGCGGGGCCTTTGCATATACATATAGTGTGACTCGATAGTCAGACCTAACTGCATTATATATGATATTTGATCAACTTTCAGGTCCATGGAGAGGCCCGTTTTAATGCATTTTTCATGTATTTTGTTATATAACTAAATGCAAAGGGGAACAGGGTAGCGCCAATTGCGATGAAGCCCGGAAAAATATAATCTTTGAAGTTCATGGGAAGGCCTGTTTTCAATATATTTTGTGTATTTTCGTTGTTTAAATGAAATACAAAGGATCCTTGGGGCATTCTGATAGTGATAAGCCTGGACCTGAAAGGGTTTGGGAAGCAAAATATATATATTGTTCAAGTCCACTAATGCCGATTTTTCTTATTTTCTCAGGTTTTTTCATGTATTTCCAAAATACACAGAGAAGGTGGGAGTTCACAATATTACATCATTTTTCTGTATTAAATAGAAACCAGTCACTGCCCACATTTTAGAGGGGTTTCATAGGCCCAAAAAGCCATTCCACCACACGGCAGAAGCCGGAAAGTGATCAGAGAGCCACAGCACACGCATCTCCTCCCCAAACCGACATAGAGGCCGAGAATAGACAGCGCAACACAGTCACAGCAACAACTGACCATGGAGAATCAACAGTCCTACCAGCGCAACCAAAATATCTTAATACAGTTATCAGAAGAATAATCCTCCAAGCCCATGCTTGCCTAGTCAAGGCATCAAACGGTTAAAGGGACAGAGAGGACATATTAAGGCTTGGAGCCTCAATAGGCTCAAAATCATTGTAAAAGGCCTATAAAACTCTGCAAGCCAAATTTAATGAGGGTTCAAACTTCTAGAGACTGTAGAGACTTTGCTACTCAAGCGTCTCATCTTCATTCATTAGTAATACAAGCTTCTTTTGTTGTTATATGTTCAATGTTCATTTTCTCTTCTGCTCTAAGCTTGCACTTGAACAGTTTGTTCATGTTCTCTTTTTTGTCTAAGGCCAGATAACTGTCATCTTATCTCTACTTTGATGAATTAGATTTGCAAGCTTCTTTACTACCTATAGCTAGCCATTCATATGCGGTCATATATGCATCTGCCGATATAGTCAGTATTCTCTTTTGCTGCCTATAGCTAGCCATTCATTTATGTTTATGTATGCATCTGTCGATATGGTCAGTATTCTCCATCCATTCATTGAATCTACAAACTATTGAGAATTAGTGGTCTAAAGCCTTGTAAGATGAGGGTGTTCATGCATGTCTTGAGCTAAAACATAGTTGAAATGGTTATCTGGCTTGATCCGAACTATCATTTATTCCAATAGTTCATAGAACAATATTGAAGATTATATGTTACTAGGCATCTCCGAACTGCAACCTAGGAGAGTTTCTTGGAGTGATAACAGGGGGATCGCATGGAGGAGGATCAAAATGATCCATGGGATCATCAATGATGTCCTTCTTAGGTTCAAGCACAAAAGGAGCTTCTAGAATATCCATATCATGACTCTTGTCTTCAGGAAGAGGAGGCGAAGGGAGGTCCCTTGCTTTTCTAAGGGAAGCATCTTCATTGAATGGTACATCCATGCTAACTTCAACCTTCCTTTGACCAAAAATATATATTCTAAATGTTTTAGAATCTTCAGTATATCCAACAAAAACCTTTCCTTCCTGTAGCTTCTAGCTTGTTTCTTTTGTCCTTCGACACATGGAAATACACGAGGCAACCAAAATTTTGTTGATGACCAATATCGCGCTTAACACTAGTGAATATTTCCCTGAGAGTCTTGTTTTCCAAAACTTGATGAGGCAGCCTGTTTTGAACATATAACGTTGTGTTTGTTACTTTAGCCCAAAGTACTTTTCCGCTTTTAATCATGGAGCATGGTTTGGCCAGATTCTACAATGGACTTGTTCTTTCTCTCAAGTACTCCATTTTGTTCAAGAGTGTAAGGCACAATGGTCTCCTTCTTGATTCCTTCTTTCTTGAAAAAGTCTATGAATTCATTTGAGATGTATTCCTCATCGTTTTCATACCTGAAGATCTTTATTTTCTTCCCTATATGATTTTCCAGCAAAGCCTTGAATTCCTTGAATATTTTGAATGCCTCATCCTTATGCTTCAAACAGTAGATCCATGTCTTCCTTTAGAAATCATCGATGAAGGTGATGGAATAAAGATGAACCCCAAGTGAAAGAATGAGCATTGGACCACATATATCAAAATGAATAAGATTAAGGATGTCTTTCATCTTTTTTTCACTAGAGGGGAATGGTCTCCTTGTCTTCTTTCCACTTGCACACCCAGGGCATACTCCATCATGTTGAGCTTGACCATCTAGGATCCCGGAGACCAATTTCTGTAATTTTGGAAGTGTATCATAGTGTAGATGAGCCAGCCTTCAGTACCATAACTTTCTTTGATGATTTGTATTATGGACCATATCTAGAAGGGGTCTTCTAGTGACTTTATAGAGTCCTTCAAACCTATATCCCAATGTGAAAGCATTTATCATATAGGAATCAGAAGGCCAAGTAAGTACTTTTCCTTTTATGAATGCAACTGTCATTCCTTTATCTTCCAAGGAAGATATCAAAACCAAATTCTTCTTCAATCCTCGCACATACATCACGTCGTGAAGAAAAATACATTCCCCAAAGTTCAAATGAAATTTGACAGACCCAAATCCTTTTACGGGGTGAGTGGTATTGTCACAAAGAATAATGTTTAAATTGGTCTCCCTCTCTACCAAATTAGAGAGAACCTCTTTATATCCAAAGAAGTGATGAGAGGCCCCACTATCAACCAACCAACTATCCCAAGAATCTGGAGGAGTTGAACTAGATAATGAGGAAATAAGAATATACTCAGATTTATTAGTAGCATTGCCTTCATACCTAGTGTTCCTTGACCTCTTTGGAGGACGATAGCTACCTTCACGGTCATCGAGGGAGTATCTTCTTCTTTCATTCCTTCTTCTATCGTCTCTTCTTTCATGTGACTTGTTTTTGTTGAATCCATGGTTATTGTTGTAGGACCTTGAAGAGTTCCTTCTTTGAGCATCTCTCTTCTCGGGATAATATCAAGCATAGTGTCCCTTTTGATGAGAATTTTAGCACTCAACATATATATATATATATATATATTACCTTCTCGAATCCATGGAATCTTAATTAGATTGAGGAGGCCTTCTAGATTTGGATGGATTTCCCATTCCTTTCTTTGTATTCTTTTTCTTTCCTTGAGAAATGTAGCCATAGGGCTCTCCTTATTTTCATCCTTGAATTCTTCCTCTAGATATCATTCTTGATTCTTCTCGAGTGAGCTTTCTAACAAGTTCATCAAATGACAAAAATCTATTGTTGTTGCTTATAGTAGTAATGAAGGTCTCCCAAATGGTAGGGAGGCCTATGAGGGCTACAATCACCAATTCCCTATTAGGTGTAGTTTCCCCAACTCTTTGCAATTGATCTCTAAGACAAGATATCATCATAATGTATGTTTACACCGATTCCCCTTTGTTCATCTTCATGTCTTTGAGTTGATATTTCAAAGATATGATTTCATTCAAATTGTTGACTTCATACATGTCCTTATCTGACCTTCTCAAATTTCTAACATATGCAAGTAAATTATCTTGTAAACCATCAACTGCCATTTTCTTTGCTTTTTACTCACCTTTCTTGTGCTTGTTTTTTACAGTAGCAGAAGCATTTTTTGGAGGCTTAGGTGCTCTTCCTTGAATGAACTCTATAACATCATTGTTATCAGCTATGATCTCCACCCTAAATTTCCATGCTGCAAAGTTAGATGAGTCACCCAACTTCTCATGCTCTTGGGCTTGTATTTAACTCAACTATGAAACCATGTTAATTTTTCATCACTTTCTTTTATGTTGCAACTATTACTTCTGCAATATTCAATATCATTCAATTTGTCAATTTAACTTCTTCAATTTTCCAATGACAGAAGAGAAATAATAGATATAACAAATAAAAAAATGCACAAAGAAAGACAACCAAGAGATAAGAGACACAAATTTGGTCAATGACCAGGGGAAAACCCACTGTGGGGAAAACCCTTGCAAATCTTCTTCTTAATATATTGTCTTCAAATGTTAAGCAGAGAGAGTACATCATCCATTATCAATTTAATATCCAAATAATGTCAAAATACCAAGCTACTACTCAAGAGAGAGATGGAGTCAATTATACTCCAAAATTGGTCTACCTGAAGTCTGTGTAAGACAACAATAGTCAATTGTTGTCAAAGTGTACCTTAACCATAGATGAGACAACAATGAAAATAGTCTTCAAGGAGCTCGATCTTGGAGCAATCTCTGTGGCCTCTTTAGCTGAACAAAATGAGCCCAAAACAATCTGATTTGGAGTAGTCAAACCTGGTCAACATGGAAGAGTAGCATGCGGTCAACTTCTGCAATTAGGGCTTCGGTCAAGTAACATGGAATGCCTTGAATTTGACACCAATCTCCGCAGCATGTCAAAAAAAAATGATTCACCCAAAATCGAAGTCAAAATATGCTAGAAATGCCCAATTCAACTCTGGTCAATGTCCTATAGTTAGCCCTGTAATTCGGCCCAATCAGAGATAGACACCTATACTTTGCAAGAGAGAGAAAAATCTTTCACTTTTGAGTTGTACGAACCAATAGAAAAAGGAGAGAGAAGATGTATGTTTTTTTAATGAGGTGCCTAATGAGGTTTGACGTCTTATGTATTTATAGGAATCCATGTGGGTGAAAAGACAAGTTGATTGGGCTTCATGAACCTACTTGAAGTTGAAGCCGACCTGGACAATTTGACATGTGAGGACCTTTAATTCAAAAACGCACTTCTACTTGTCCAATTTGAGTGATATTTAGGTCGATCTTGGTCCTCTTAGAAAGAGGAATTTAATGAAATAATTATTTCCATCAAATGAGTTGTCCAGGGTGGAATTTAACCCTGTTTTCATAAGTTAACAATAATTAGCTTATTTATAGTATATTACAATGTTTGTAGCTTAATTTGTCATGGTTTCCATCAATAATTGTATGGAGCCCTTTAAAACTATATACACTAGCTAGGCATTATCTGAGCATATCATTATCTTTTTGGCGCTATCTTCCTACCTTCACCCTTAATGAGCATAACCTAGACACTATGGATACTAGATCTTACAATTGTAGCCTAAGGTTGGGTTTGGCTCTAGATCTGTTCTTACTCTATTTGTTTCTTAAAATTTAAATTTAGATTTGGTCTTAAATTTTCATTGGCTGCAAGTCTAGCATCTTATATTTAAACCTACATCATTAACCTACTTCACAATTCATAAATAGATTTATAATTTTTTTGAGGATGAAAAGGTTATGATACCATTAATCTGAAGTTATCTCAATAGAAAAAGACTTTCTCATTGATTTAACAAATTTCTAGAATTTAAACATTATATAACTATGCATATTATTCTAATAAAAGAAACATAATGAGAAGGTAAAAGTAATATAAAAAACAAAATATTTTGACACCATAATACATGACATCAACAACATTTAAATTGCAAAAAAACACTCTTTTGAAAAATAATCTAAAATATATTATTTAAGAAAACTATAAAAAACTAACATAAAATGTCACAATCACTTTAACTTATGATAAATAATATGCTTAATATCTTATTTTAAAAGAATCTTCATTAATGATCACATTGTGAAAAAAATGACACCTTGGAATTGTTATTAAGTATATTGAGTACACACATAAATAGATTGATATGATTTTTGTAGGGTGCAACATGGTACAAGGAATCAATCCCAAAAACCCAAAAACATCATAAAAAGCCTTTCTCATATTCAAAAAATAGTGATAAGATTGCTAAGATATTTGCAAAGAGAAAAAGTACTAAGATAATATTCCTCAGTGTTAACACTATTTGAAAACTACTTAAATCCCATTAATTCTTTAAAAAAAATATCTACAAAACTTCATATTTATTTACTAAATCTCACATTATTCAACCAAAAATATTAATTTAAATAGAAAAAAGAAAATAAAAAATAAATAATCAACATAATAACATTTATTATTTATAATTCATTTAACATTTTTTTATAACTAAATATCTCATTTTTCTTAAAATAATAACTATGTTAAAAAATACCCCTTCTAAACCCCTATATATATAAAGAGTGTGGGCTCACTCACTTATGGTGGTATTAGCCAGAAGGATTTGTGGTGAAAGGCCTAAGCTTTTGTTCTCTGAAATATGTGCGCCATTTAAGATCACCATTTTTGCTATATAATTACCTCCTATGTACTTATTAGACTGCTACTTTGAATATGTACTGATTTGTTATGTGAGTTATGCAACTCTGATTTGTAGTCGTAGTACATTCTAAATGAACCAACATATTGCATATTTCCTTGGTGATGAAACTTCATATGGTGGATTTAAGACTGCTGGTTTTAATACATTGGTTTTAATTATCCCTCATTATTGGTTTTCAAAGTTAAACAGAGTTTGCCACGAGAAGTACAATTTTTTATAGTATATTGCCACGAGTATTTTTTTATAGTACACAAATTTTACAATGCATTCAATCATATCCATTGTGGGAATAGTTCTCACTGGCAAGGAGAACTATCCTAAGTGGTCCCAGATGATAAAACACACCCTCATTTTCAATGATTTATTGAAAGGAGTGTGTATTGGAGACAAAGACAAAGAGCCATAATAGCCTACCTCAGACAAAGAGTTCGACATTTGGGAAAATAAGAACACCAAAGCCTATGCATTAATTGCAGCATCTGTAAGTGAAGAGGTGAGTCGCCATATTTCGCCATTTTCAACTGCTTTCAAAGCCTTACAAAAGTTGAAAGAACTCTATGACTCACATTTTGCACTTGAAGTTGTTCAACTCATGATTAAACTCTTCACTCTTGAATTACAAAATAATGATCCTCTTGCTCTTACATCCGAAGTGAAATCTATAATGCATGATATCAAAGCCACTAAGGTTGAATTGGATATTCCTCTTATCACTTTTCTCAAAGCACTTTATCCTACTTACTCCAATTATATTAAGTCATTGCAAGCAAATGGAAATCTCAAAGGTATTACCTTTGAGTCTCTTGTGGAAAAAATTGTTGAAAGAGAGAAAGCTTTTGGAAAGAAGATAACCCCTGAATCTTCTGAAGAGGTTGTGTGCCTTGCTCATAAAGAAAAGAATCTTGCCCAAGATTCTTCCAGAGGAAGAGGTGGTCGAAGAGGAAGAGGAAGCTATTTCAGAGGCAGGGGGCAGACACTCTCAAGGAGAAAAGGCAGATTTGCACTGCATACGCTGCAAAAGAAATGGATCACATGAAGCCTCCACATGCAAGTTACCTTGGGAAAAAATTGAGCAGCAAAGAAACCAACCCAAAGGTAAAACTAATGACACAGACAAAGGTAAAGCACCTGAATCCGCTCATTATGTTGTGGCACAATGTAATATTGGAGTAAATGAAGACTTATTTAATGCTTCACTTGCTTCTTGGAAAAATCATTGGTTGCTTGATTTAAGAGCAACTTGCCACATGACTCATAGAAAAGATTTTTTTGAAGAATTTACTGACAATATTGATGGAGCAGTATACTTTGTAGACCAATCAAAAGTCAAGCCATCAGGGCTTGGCACAATCAAGCTCAAATTGCCTGGTCTTCCAGACTTTCTTCTGCATCATGTTCTATATCTCCCACAGATGAAGAGAAACTTGTTGTCCTTGGTCCACATCCGCCAGCAAGGTCACTCCATTCATATGTTTGATGGCAAGCTTGAGGTAAGAAAAGCATCTGACCACTCGTCATGAGGGGAATAGAAGAAGAAAGGCTTCTCAAGCTGCAAGGAGCCTCTGCTCGTGCACAACATTTCTCATACAA